>CM035441.1:77149108-77246608 GCA_020310875.1 Ceratopteris richardii | reverse complement strand
AAGTGGTTAGAAAAGTATGAGCGTGTCAAGGAGACCAATGCAAAGGAAAGAGCTCAGTTTCAAAGGAATCGTTCCACTTGATTTTCGCCTCTTCCAGAGAGTCTTCGACCTCTTCCACCTTTTCCAACGAGCACATGGCTAGATACAACAGTTTCACAAGCAAAGGCAGCGGGTGAAGATATCTCTGAAGAAGAAGAAGAACTTGCAAAGGGATGTGATTGGGAGTATACTAAATACGGTGCACTATGGTCTCATGGACGACACTTTTGAATCGCACGAATTGATAAAAATAGGTCTACTTTTGATAGTGTGGTGATAGTGAAGTTTTTGCAAAAAAGTAGAGCGAGTGCAAAAGATGATAATGCTCAAGAAGGCAAGCTAGATTATTGTGGTGTGATTCAAGATATCTTGAAACTAACTTTTAGGAAGTTTGATTACTTTGTTTTTTATGTGAAATGGTTCAAAGTAGTCACCTCTGGAAGAAACATAATAGTGAGGCGGGATAAAAGCGGTTTGCTTCAAGTCGACTCCACAAAATTATGGACGGATGAAAGAGATACATTTGTACTTCTCGAACATTGTGAGCAAGTTGTTTTTATAACAGATTCAAAAGAACCAGAGTGGCTATTTGTTTTACAAGTCGCCCCACATAGTAGATAAATCTGTGAGAACATAGATGTAGAAGAAAGTCGATCTGTAGTGGACTCAGAGATTCATTCGATAGTAGAGGAGGAAGAGATCATTGTTTGAGAAGAAGAGGTCATTGAATAAGACGAAGTACAAGACGAAGCAATAGATGATGATCAGGAAGAAACCAGCATAGCAAGCGATTTAGATGTCATGAATATAGAGATAGATATTCTCGGTGCATCGGATCTCCAAGAGGATGCTAGACTAGAGGAGTTTTGAATCAAACACTTGTACATACTAATTTTTTTTTTTCTTTTTGCTAGTTTTTTTGTACACTACCATTTCTCTATACTACCTTTATTATCACATGCTAATTATTTAAGTTCTTTTGTTACAGAGCACGATGGGAGACAATCTTCCAGTCACTAAACATTCCATGACAGAGGAGCAGTTCTTAGAGTTCATCTCTCAGGTACCTCCCGTATATATGGCCGTTGCATCACAGTATTGGATCGCTTGTGGTAGCACTCCCCCCGGTCTCACTCCTGGTGGCCTCACTCCTGGGGGCCTCACTCCTGCCGCCCCCACTCCCGCCGGCGTGACTCTTGCCGGTGTCACTCCTGTTGGCGTCACTCATGTGGGTGGTGCTACTCCCACCGGAGGTATGTCTCCTAGCTTTATGACTCCACCATGACCATCTTTTCAGCCATCCCCTTTTGGCTCTAGTAGTAGACATGTGCATTGGACACCTCAGCGTGATACAGGTTCTGGCCCGTCTCCTAGGTCGAGGTCACACTCTCGAGCAGGAGGTTCTAGGAGTGGATCTATAGGTAGGTCTAGAGGAGGTGGCTGTTGTGAAAAGCAGTACGACGGACATTGTGTTGCTCGCTTCTACTCCTAGGACGAGTACCTCACATGTAGGTACGACATGTGGTACACCACATACACCTCGGGGTGCTCATGACCATGATGACTCCAAGGTGTATAGTATCCGAGATGGAGCTCTAGTGATGGATGCGGCTGGCAAAGCAATGTGTGCACGTATACAACATCTTTGCTCCATACAGTTTGGACACTCTATCATGTTGAAATGGAGTGAACAAGATAAAGATCGGAAGAATTATATCACATAGATGATTTATCAGGAGTTCCGACCAGCCGATGGGCAGCCTCTGGTAAGTTCAGAGTGGATTTTGCACACCGCACCTGAAGTTATGTCCCATCGACGATCTGAGGCTCATGACGCTTTGAGAGCAGTTTTACCAAAGCCTGTATGGTTAGATGTTGAGGAGTGGGATATGATTCACGTCAAGCAGCAGCAGACTCGTGACCAATATCACCAGCAATGAGATGTTGCAGCCACACGTTTAGATACGGTTGGACCGTCACATTTGGGTAGCGGCGGATATGACATGATGCATCACGAGTTTGTAAGTACCATTTGGTTTATTGAATTTGTTTGTGTTAAGCTTCTCATGTATGTTCCTCTAATGTTTTGTATATTTGCTGCACGAGCTGGCAATGGGTCATCCTCCAACACGAACGGAGAAGGCTTATGGATATCGTCATGGATTGACTGCACTATTGGAGGACTTGGAGGGACGCGGTGCAGTCATTTCATGGGAGCATTTGCGATGAGGTGATGAATTTATAAACTTGGTTTTTACTTGTTGTTTGTAAATCTCATGTGAATTTATCTCATTTCATGAATGTTCTTTGTTGCAGGACTGTTGATATGGAACATTCTTTGCATGTGTATGACAATGGCACACCAAAATTTTGTATTTGATTTTTATATGGCAATGCAATGCTTTGCCACATTTTGTAAAAGCGTCATATATGATAGTGGTTTGCCACACTCTTGTACATGCTTCATTTATGAAATATATAACTCTTCTTGTACATGGTTCATGGTTCATTCTGATTATCTCTTTTGTGTCAAATAATATTCTATTTTATGAAATCATATTTCGGTTGACATTAGAGTACACATCACATGTATTCGAGTTTTTTTTTTGGGCAGAGTGTATTGTCTTTTGCTAAGCATCATCATGGTAATGTTGCTGTAGCAAAAGACAACACACTCTGCCCAAAAAAAATTTATGTAACATTTTTGAATTGTTGCACATCAATTACATAAAAGATACATTGCTATATGTTATATGAAGAATTGCAACTCATTAGTAATACTCTTGGTCATTGGTAGGAAGCATGGATGTATCTGAAAACATTCACCTGACATCATAAGAGCATGGAGATCAGCAACACATCGTAATATTCGATTTTGCAATACAAATTACTCACTTGAAACCTATTCTAAAAGAATAGAAAATAATTCGCCTACATCACGCTAAAGACCCAAGGTATATATAAATAGTCACTAGTGTTTATATATATATATATATATATATATATATATATATATATATATATATATATATATATATATATATATATATATATATATATATATATATGTGTGTGTGTGTGTGTGTGTGTGTGGCCCAAAGCCCTCCTTTGATTTAAACATTCCACTCGGGTCTCAGGAGATTGAGTCTTTGGTCCTTTGACGTGAAGGTCGAGATGTCTATTTTAAGTATCAAATTTAAACATTCCACTCGGGACTCAGGAGATTGAGTCTTTGGTCCTTTGATGTGAAGGTCCAGAGTTCAATCTCTGGATTGGACATGTAATAACTTTGACCAGTTTAAACCTGTTGAAATCTTGTTTTACTCTTGCTTTGTGGGATACTAGAAGTCCCATAGATACTATGCTCATTCACCTCTACAATTGTTTTTTCTAAATTAAAACTCTTGAAGTAAGCACTGTTCGAACCTACATAAAAAAAGAAACACTCGACTCAGAACTCAGGAGGACGAAACTAGGGAGTATTCCTTTCTGCTATGGTGACGATCAGGCCTAACGAACAAGCCTTCTTCTTTTCTAGTTTGCTGTACCGACAGACCTATTAGAGCTCAATATACGAAGTCCGGAATAAACACATGCACCCACCAGTCTTTCTTATATCTGTGCACAACACGAATGGAAGACAAACTTGTAAGTTGTAGCTCCAACGTCAGGGTCCAGGTCTATAGACAACACCTTCCCCCCTCCCTCTCCCCCTCTCTCTCGCGCGCGCGCGCCGCTACTCGTCGCATCTCATGTCTGCAGCAGTTTACATTCCAAGGAATAGATTATGGAATCTGGTTATGATTCTTCTTTTTCTTTCTCGAGAAGGCTGTCATGGAAGCAGAGATTAATCTATGGAGTCCACAATGAATGCCACTTTGACACAATGCTCATTGCTCGCTGGACCATGCTTCTATGGCAACAATGTTTCGGGGAGAATAATCAGTCTAGTAGGTCATCTGCTTCGCGTCTGACAGGGCCCAAGACATTGCGCCTCTGTTTCTATGTGTCCCTCTCCAGTTTCACAGAGACGGCCTCTCCCTTCGTCGTGAGCTGTACCGCCTCATCTCACCCCATAGAAGCTGTATGCATAGACAAATACACAGGGTACAGATACCCATTATGCCCTTCAACACCCTCCTTTCCGCCTTGCTTTTTCTTTCCAGCATTCTACCCCGCATCATTTCCCGCCCTGTTTGCATCCTGTATAACAGATCAATTTTACACATCATGGAGTGCACCTTGCGCCTACATTGAGGCCGTGTCCAGTCTGACTTCACACTCATTCTCCATCATCTGCATTGATCTTCTTTTTCAAAATTTTGCGCCATTCTTTCTCTCCACCTTACTATCTCTGAGGCCATGTGCGCTCAGAAATCAGGTTGATCTATTAATGTCGTAGGCGTAATCGGCCTTCTTAACATCGGTCCAAGCTCGAGTTTGGACTAGCCATCATCCTGCGACTGCTTGTAGCTGCCGTCAGGACCTTCGCGAGTTCATCTTCATCATGAATGTTTGGGAAATCGAATTCAGGATAACCGTAGTTCACTTAATCGAGTTGCTTATACTACTAGTCCGCCCAGGAACTGCAAACAGGTACATTATATTTGATGTCGAATCAGACTTATCCGAAGAGGCTTCGCCCAGTTCTCCATTAGCGCTCAACGCAAACTTACCACGTTTTCGAGAGGCACCAGCTTTCCGCAATGGTAAAGAATGCTTGCCCATAGCTATGGACAGATCTACTGAGTTTTGTGACTCTTTCTCTGTTCACATAGCGATGACGTTGGATCGCACCTATATCAGAGGCTCTACTGCCGCCATTTTCTCCGTCGTTAAGCATGCCGCTTGTCCTGGAAACATAGTCTTCCATTTCCTAACAATAGGCCCTGAACAGGATTTGAATGATCTTCTCACTTTCACATTCCCTTACCTTCGATTCAAAGTGTATACCTTCGATGAAGCTTTGGTGAAAGACAGGATCTCAACATCCATAAGAGAGGCATTAGAGCAGCCCTTGAACTACGCGCGGACCTATATAGCAGATATATTGCCTGCATGCGTGGAAAGGGTGATCTACTTGGATTCCGACCTTGTAGTGGTTGATGATATTGTGAAGCTATGGACCACAAGACTCGGATCGCATCCTCTTGGTGCCCCAATATACTGTCATGTCAACTTCTCCCAATATTTTACAGAAACCTTCTGGTCTGATTCTTCAATGTCGGGAGTATTCAAGGATAGAAATCCATGCTACTTCAATACTGGGGTCATGGTGATGGACCTCGCCATGTGGAGAAGACGGCGATTTTCGAGAGCTATTGAACAATGGATGGAAGTTCAGAGGAAGAGGAGGATCTATGACCTTGGATCACTCCCACCATTTCTGCTTGTATTTGCAGGAGATGTAAAAGCTATTGAACCCAGATGGAATCAGCATGGGCTTGGAGGAGATAATTTTCAAGGCCATTGCAGAAGACTTCATCCTGGGCCTGTAAGCCTTCTGCATTGGAGTGGTAAGGGCAAACCATGGATCAGGTTAGATAATCATAATCCGTGTCCACTTGACAGCCTTTGGGCACCCTATGATCTGCTTTTGCAATGAGCGTTACAGAGTAACTATGCAATTGATAAGTGATTTTCTCTTTACATGGATTGGTGTCCAGCAGCCATGGAAGCTGTTGGGTCGTTTAGAACAGTATAGTACACAAAACGTTTGTCTCCTTGAATGGTTATGTGTCATTTCAAGGATGCCTTGCTGCATTATCTCAATGCACAGATTTTATGACTTGGAGAACTGAAGACATATCCTACAACATTGTATTACCACGCAGTAGACTACAGAGGTCCTTGTGCTTCGCTGGCTATGTCGCTGTTGAATATCTGGTACATGCCGATTCTCTACAATGGCATACAGGAGCATGGAATTTATGATTCACCCGATTGTATTGTTGGTCTTTGCAAGTCTGCATCTCCAGCCAAATCCGAGTTCTCAGATCATGAATATGATAGTCTTGACTGCGTCCGCAATGGCTCCTTATCACCATATCCATCTACATCTTCATTGCCCGGATAAATAAGTGCAAGTTGAACAACTTGTTAAATCAACGTGAGGAAATGTTGTGAAGCGGTTCGTATTATAATGTCTACATGTATGGCGGCAAGCTCCGAGAAGAGCTTGCAGAAATGATATTTCTGAAGGCGTTCACTTATTTCTCTTATAATTTTTTACGCATAATCTATTTTTTAATGTCGATCGTCTTATATGCTGCTTTGCGTGAGCTCATTTCCTATCAACTCTCAGTTTTTAAAGACCATGTATATGTGATATGCTGGCCTTCACTACTTAAGCCATTTTGTGTTTGCTCCATACCATCTCTTCTTGGATTGTGCGGATGAATACTAACTGCTAGTGCCTAGTAAAAGAGCTTCCCGGAATAACAACGACAACAATAATAATAATATTATACTGATGATGCGGATGATAATAATAGTAATGCTAATGTTAATAATGTTAATATAATGATAATATTAAAAAATAATAATTATAGTAATCAAGGTGCATATAAATATGCCTTGTGATTCTGAATCAACACTGTTCAACGATGTCCACATCCGGTAGGGCAGTTGGTTGTGCTTTGGCCTCATGAGGCGGAGGTCTAGGGTTCATGTCCTGGGCTGGACATGTATGACTTTGGTCAGTTAAACTAGTTATAATGTTGTAATCTTGTCTAACCTTTGCTTTGTAGGATACGAAGGATCGATACTATGTACATTCACATGTACAGTTGCACCTTCAATGTTGAAGCTTGAGAGAGTAAGGTTAGACTGAACTTCCATTAAAGAAAAGAAAAACAGTCTTTAACGATTTCTCTACTTTGTTCTCCTATGCTAGCTCGCATGGTTTCAATCCATGTTACATTTGGGTATTCAGACCATAATCATGTGATACGATGGCCTTGAATACTTTACTTTTTTGCGCCCTTACACCATATCCGTCCCATCTGCACCCTTCGAATGATCAACCGCTATTTTTGAACACGTTACATCTAGGTCGCAAGATGTTTTAAAGAGATTGGTATTACAGGTAAGCGATCTTTGCGAGGAGCTTGCAGAAGCAATGCATAAGCTGGTCATACTTCTCCCAATGATCATTAGTTTCTACTGTGGATTGATGGCTGTATATTGGTCCTTTATGATGCTCTGCATGGGTTTAGCTTGTATCAAATCTTAACACACAGGTCCAAGGTAGGCAATACGGCCTCCGCTGCTTGAACCATTGCGCGTCATATGGACTCACAGCATTTCCATCTCGACCTCCATCGAGACGATGAACAAGTTCTACCTTTAGAAATCACAATCTACCTTTAGAAACCAAATTCAAGGCGTTAACTTTTATCGAACGAGTTCCAGATTCAGTTCTTGCATGATATCTGTATGTGCTGATGATTATACGCACAAAGCTATGGCGATGGCGCCCCCGAACAGAAAGAGAAGTGTACGCGCAGATAGAAAACATAGACAATGCGCCTTGTAATCATCATGTGCGTTCTCCATACAACTCTGCATGAAAAAGTGCGTTGCTTCGTGCATCTTCTTCTACATTAGTCATGATTCTTTATGCATTGAGGATGCCGCCCACATTTACGATCGCATTAGCGATGTGGAATTCGACCCCGCCAATCTGTTAAATAATCAAGACCATTCTCGAGGAGTTACAGCTGTTGGTTTGCTAGGGATACGACGCACAGTAATGTTGATGAGAAGAGTTATTAGTTAGTAGGAGCTTCTGATGTCGTTACATTTGTCTGTTGGATTGATCAAAGATGTAAGATTCCATTTGTAAGGCACTGCATATCTGCTGTAAATGCGCTACAACCCTCTACTGTGTAGTACATCATCAAGCGCTATTGCATACAGATGCAATACCTGAACACGAAGAACAAGCCGTAGTGGATACATTTTCCGTACCTGATCTTTTCTTGCGACCGTCATTATATCGAAGGTGACTGTCATGGCTCACGCAAGGTCCTACTTTTTGAGACGGTCCGACTCCAATGGGGGTTTTCTCTTGAGCCCACAAGGAGATGAATGGCCACGAGTTAAATGGACAATCCTTTTAAGTAATCTGGAAGTTGAAGCGGAACGAAGTGTTGGGTGGTTTGGAGGTTAGTTGCATAGCAGAAGCGGGACTTAACTCAGAAGATAAGAAGGACCACCATCGAAGGTAAGTTGGCCAGCGGGATGTTGCCGTCAAGTCCAAAGTTTTCATTTCCAAGAGGCATAGTGGCTCTCCTTTGCCACACATGTCCAAAGCCCCTTCGAGTGAGCAAGCAAGATGAAGGATGAGTCGGTTCACCTGGCTATCAAAATGCAAGACCCTCCAAGGATTGACAGGGGGCATTCCTATTGCTGAGCATCTACCCATGAAACAAAGGACAATCGACATCCCCATAAAACGTAAGGAAAGGAATGCTCAGCACTTCCACCCTCGAAAAGCTACATATCGAGTAATTTGGTCAGATTACAAGTTCTATGAATCAGATCAGAAGATGGCGGATACAAGTGAAGGTACAAGCTGTATTTTAGTACAAGAAATTGCAGAGATTTGTATTTTCCATTTTTTCAGGCCAACTCCGTTTCTGCTCACTGTCCGTCTCAATGACAAAGTGATGCAGAAGTTCAACATGTTTTGATCTTGAATGGTAAACGATTTTCTTTGTTAAAATGGTATTGTTCATAGTATCACAAAAAATGATCATTTTCTCGTCAGTGTAGACCCTTGTATCTTTAAGAAGTTACTTGTTTAAGTTATTCCATGTATGGTTTGTGTAATACTTTTATATTCCTCTTTACTATTAAATAGTGTGAAGGTTGATTACTTTTTACTTCTCCATGAAAAAATGCCACTTATTTATGATTACCCATAATCACTTAAAGATCTTCAATGGATGTACTGAATGTGCATGTTTTTTTTATTGTTGCATATGTATATATCCTTGCATATTTCCACGAACAAACCCATTTGGAGTTCCCTTTTTTTGGTACCATTTTTATCCATTCATAATTGTTGACACAATCACACTCTTCATAGTTGGCAACTCTACAATGAATTTAAATGTTTAATTGTAATCTAAACCATTTAGCTATACAATTTTTTTTTGCAACTAGGAGTGCTTTATAACTCAATCGAATCATCATACTTGCACTTAAATTTGTTCACTTTTGACCTTGGGTTTTACCATATGCTTTTTTAGGTCTCTTTTCCATCCATTTTACCTAATATTCTCTTTCCCTCACTCTTTCTATTGATACGAATTTGATTTTGAAAACCTCCTAAAAATGTTGGACAAGGATCGTATCTCACAAATTATAAGGAATTCGTATATTTTAAGAGTATGTTTGTGGTTAAAACTTTTTAGAATCCCTAAACTCACTTTGAACCCATGTAAATAAGACATATGAAACTCAAGATATATGAGAAAACCAACACAGGTATGCACAATACATCAACACATACACACACACACAGAGTGAAGGCATGTAGAGAGCAATCTCTTTGGGTATCAAGTGGTTGCCTATGTGTCAAAAGAGATAATCTCCTAGTTATAGTAGTTTGAAGAGTGGTGTTGAGTTAGCAAGGCACATTTCTCATCTTTCCATTGTTTTCTTCTCCTCTTGTGGTGGAGTGTGTGGTGGCACTTGTTGATACTCCTCTGCTTGAGGCTTAGGTTGTAGTCAAAAACCTTTTTCCCCTCCCTTTCATTTAATTGACCCATGCATACGTTCCTTTGTATCATCTTTATAATCTCTTAGAACAATTGTTTCTTAAATTGTTTCCATGCTTAGTATGTAGTAATCAATTCTTTAAGCTTTTCATCTCAAAATATTTGCATTCTTTTTCTCTATTAAGCAATATAAGAAGAGCCATTGTGTGAAAGGTGTTTCTTCTACCAACAGAGAAGAGGAATCCCCCACCCTTAATTTCAATTATAGTGTAATGCTATCAGGGCCTAAATTTCACGGCCAAGATAAAATGTCATATGAAAGGCAAAATTTTGCTTCTACCTTTCATAACAGAAATTTTGACATGTTTATACAAGGCATATACATAATATATATATATAGATCTCAAAAAAGTGACAGGAAAATTACCAATTAGAGCTTGTCATTTGACAGGAAGTTTCAAAAAACACCTGTTTTGATAGTCAAAATGACCAGTGACAAGCAAAATGCCTGTCAATTTTAGGCCCTGAATGCTATTACAATGACTATGTTCAACTCATGAACCAAACATGGTCAAAGTGAAAACATCAAAGAGCTTTAGGGAATTTCTCAACCATCTAAGGTACATAAAATCCTTTACAACTCCTTGAAAACCCCAACATCAAACATTCGATCTCTAGCATAAGCATCCCTACAAAACTACTACATTGACTATGTTCAAAAACACGGTCAAAGTGAAAACATCAAAGAACTTCAAGGAATCTCTCAACCATCTATCTAACGTACATAAAATCCTTTATAACTCCTTGAAAAACCCAACATAAAAAACTCCATCCCCAGCACAAGAGGGCCCTCGAACTCATGCCTTCAAGTCTACTCCACCACAAGGAAACTTGAAGGCATAGTTCGTGACACCTTTGGACGGTTTCAAGGATTGATGGCATGTTCAATATGTTGATGGAAAATTTTGTTCTTGGAAAGAATTGCAAACTGAATGTACTAAAGCTTTTTATGGAGGAAACGTCACCAAAAGATCTTTGAGATTAATTAGAAAATACACCTCTTTAATCATATGAGTGTTTTTTTGAGTTCCTTACTAGGGCTAAAACTTTGATCATCAAGCTAGCAAATGTATCTATCTCCTCTCAAAAAAATCTCCAAGGAACATTATAGAATGATTCCACTATGCAAGAGTTTTCAACATCAACAACATGCATTGAGAGTAAATAACTATTTTAATGGGAATGAAAATAATCTAGATCCTCTCACAAAACTAAGGAAAGAGTTGAAATCAATGAAGTTATATAATTTTATATATTAGAGATATACATGCCCGAAGAAACTAGAGGTTCCTTGCTTGGGGGATAGCCAAGGTCGAAATCCAGAGAACCTACAGGTGACTAGGTGACTGCCTATGCATGATGGCCATATGAATCTAGGTATCTCGTAGAGGATGATTTGGAAAGGGATGTATAGGTGTTGGGAGATGAGTCCCATGTACATTGCCTCTCACATTTGGTATCACAGCCATGGAGAAAGACAAATTGGCCAAGAGATGGACATGGAGAAGCGAAGTCCTTTTCTCTGTGTATTTATGGGAAGCATAATTGTGATTCTCGGTCTACTCCTTGAGGCAATGAATGCAAAAAAATGGACCATGGAAGTAAACTTGGCTTAGCAGAATCCGTAGCAAAAGGAAGAAAAAATGGTTTCAACATCGCCTTCAATGTTGGACTACAAGGAAGTCAAGTTGCGACATAGAGAGGAATGAACGTGGAGCACACATGTGAATATTAATTTAGAAAACTTATTTACCCCACATGGTGAATGGATACATACAAAGAGGTGCCCCACGTAGGTTGCACATGCAAGAGATGCACCCTGCATTAGAGAAGAAAGGCTAAGCCTTCTCTCTGCCCAATTTCGAAAAAGGCATTTTTTTGTGCAACATATAAAGATTTCATTGAACTATCTTACTCTGGTATATAGTATAACGGACTTTACACATTGCTTCCCTTTGTAGGAACAAATTGACAACAACATAGAAAGATATATATACAGAGAGAGAGAGCAAAGGAAAAGGAAGAGAGAAAGATATAGATAAATAAAGAAGGAAGAGAGAGAGATAGATGGATAAGAAAAAAGAGAAATAGAAAGAATAAAGGTATGAAAGAGAACTGCACACACATGCATTCATATATTCATGCATCCATATACTCATGCAATTATGCATAAATGCATTAATTATGCGTACACATTTATACACATACATGATCATGTATGCACGTATAGCATTTACATGTGTGTGTCCACATTCACGCATTCGTATATGTTTTCAGATATAGATATCCATATCATGCATGCATAGCTATATATATGCTAAGTAGTTGTCCATGCTAATATATAGCTATGCATGGGTGTGCATAGGTAGATATCCATGGATTTAAAGGTATGTTTTCTTGTATGCATACATGTAAGGAGACAAATTTCGATATGTGTGTAATTATGCATAAATGCATAAAGGTAGAAATGAAGATGCACTCTATTTCTAGTTACAAGTACTACTCATAGTGTTCTGACTCTCATTCAGCATAGAGAATTAGCTAGTAGTAGAAAGGTTTGTTGATGGGGAGACTACAGAGGTACCTATCACTCACATAAAGGATCTATGAGATGAAACGGTAAGAGCAGGTGTAAAAACTTCAAGTGAGTGGCTAGCTCCCCATTGTCTCCACCTAAGTTTGATGCTTTGGTAACAGATCTTAATACTCAAATCCGACCTCAACCACTAACTTTTGAAGAATGCAGTGCCTTACTCATGGAGGAGGAGCTCCAGTTCAAGGAAAGGAGTGGTGGAAACAAAGGAGATGCTACATTCACAACAAATGCCAAAGGAGGCAAAGTGAACTCTTCAAAAGATGGAGACAAAAAGAAGAACAACAAAAATAAATTCAACGGATAGTGTTTCCACTAGAAGAAGAAAGGAAACAAAATCTAAGACTATCACATCAAGAAGGCAGAAGAGAAGAATGCCTCTTTAAAAGGTGAGAAGGTCAAGGAGTCTGCCAAGAGAGTAGAAACAAAGCTTGATTTATTTGTGTTGGAAGTATACCTTTTTGAGAAGGAAATATTTTATAAAATTGTAATTTTCTGATCTAGAAAGTCCTGATGGATGTTAAAATGAGTAAAAGTCTTCCTCATGAGTAGGAGTAATTTATGTCAATTTTTGAGAATTTTAAGAGCTCTTGAGTTAGTGGAAAATTAGATTCCAAGATTGGAGGACCTATTTTCAAGTGTGAAAGAGGCAGCTTGAAAAAGAATATAAGTTAACTTATGACACATTTTTGAGTATGATCATTTTTTTATTGAAGTGATTTAATGAGAGCTTGAGAGCTCTTGATCTTCTTTTTGGCCTCGTTGCCATGGAAGTAAGCAAGCTATCAACATTGGAGCTTTGGACCTTTGCTGGATATATCTTCCAAGTTGATGGCAACGAACACTTTTACAAAATCATTTTGAACCATCAAGTGTGCAAAAAAGAAGAGGTAAGTGTGTATATCTTTGGGAAATTTTACTTCATTCATTTTGTTAAGAGGGATAAGCAAAGAGTTGCATGTTGTTCTCTAAATCTGAGATTACAAGATCTCCATCATCTTTGATCAGATTTCTAGCTTCATTTCACTAAAACCCTAAATAAATTGTTTAAATTTTGTTTGGGGAAGAAAATTAAAGAAATTAAGGGAACTGAGTGGAAATTCTTTTTCTATATTGTTCTATTTTGAAAAATTCACTATTTATTTTTAGTTTTGCAAGAATAAAGGAGTGGAAAGGTGGTGCTAGACTTCAAAAGAAGGCATATCATAAGCAAGAGTGGAAAAATTTGCAAAAGCAAACGTGAAATCCAAAATCATGATTTTCTATTGAAAATCATAATTTCTTGTTGAAAATTGTGATTTTTTTATTATGGTAAGAACATTTAAATTTTGGAAAAATTGAGAGATTTTGATTCATAAGAAGAAGGAAATGATACTGAGTTCAAATCAAGAAGAAAATATGAAATTTTAACACATGAGGTAAAAATCGTGATTTTGAGTATATGAGAACATTGCAGAACTTTTCACAAAGGCTCTACCTAGGTAGAAGTTTGAAGCTTTCTACAAAGCTTTGGGCTTACTTCCTTTTGCGGATTGATTCCACATAGCTTGGCACTTCCTTATACATGAGTGTTAGCACCTTTTTCACCGCATCACTCCCAGGGGGGATTCGTTGATATATTTTAATAGTGATGTGTGTGAACACACTAGGACTTCCGGGGCTCTTTTTTCCCTCTTTAGGAGGTTTTTTTCCTTGGCGTGTATATATGCCTATAACCCTAAGGGGTCACTTATCTTTGTACATTCTAGTGGTAATACATTTAGTATTGTGTTGTGTTCCAAGCTTCTTCTTCTTCTTCCTCCTTGTGTTTTTCACGTGCTTCCATAGACCTCAAACCCCAACAATGTCTTGAGAGGTCTTTGACTATCGTGTATAACCACTTCTGATCTTAATTTAGTTTACCTTTGCTCAATTTCCAAAATAAAACCCTAACTTGTTTTGAAAGAATAGGGTTAAATATTTCTTTGACTTAATGGTTATTTAACCTCACTAAGCTAAGCGCTTTAGATCAAAATTTATCTTGTTTTCTTAAGTTTGTTTTTTCATTTTTTTAATTGTATCATTTTTTCAGAAAATCAAGACTCTAATTCAGGATTGGGTTTTTAGGAGAGAATCATGATTTGTTTTTTGATGTGGAATTTTTTAACAATTGTGAATACTTATGCTTCTGTATTAGTTTTTAATTTGGCTCAATATTGTTTTCTTGTGAAGAAAAATATTTTTTGTTCTTATATAAAAATCACGATTTTCTACAAAAAATTGGATTTTTTTGTACTAAAAATTACGATTTTGACTAATCACGATTCTCTATGAAAAATCAATTTTGTGTCTCAAAATTGTGTTTTTAATAAGACTATAATGTTGGCACACAAGGATGAATTTTCATGATTCTGAAATCAAAATTGTGAAATTTTAACCCTTAGAATCGTGATTTTCATTTTTTCTAAATGTGATTTTGAGAAATCAAGATTTTCTACTATAAATTGCGATTTTGTCTCAAAAGAATATTTTCTACTATTCACAATCATGGAAAAACATGGTTTTCACTAAAAACCATGTTTTTTTGAAATTGTATTTTTCGACTGTCAATCCTAATTTTTAGTCACAATCATGAAGAAACACGATTTTAACTAAAAATCGTGTTTTTATGATAACCATATTTTTCGACAGACAATCATGGTTTTTAGTCACAATCCTAAAAAAATGCGATTTTCACCAAAATTTGTGTTTCTTTAAAAATCATATTTTTCGACTGACAATCGTGATTTTCAATCACAATGAGAATTGCTCACAATCGTGAAAAAACATGATTTCACTAAAAATTGTGTTTATCTAAAAATCGTTATTTTGGCACACAATCATGATTGTGTGTGAATTTTTGCTTGTTTAATATTTTTTCCTTTTTCAACAACAACAAAAGCACCTTTTCAAAAAAATAGTATGCAACAAAAGAAATTTTGCAAAAAAGTTCATTTTTCCATCATGCAAATAGATTTTCTATAAATAGCAATCCTATAAAAACACTCATTCTACTCAATTTTTGAAAGAAAATTATTCGCCAACATATTCCATCATCAAAAAATGTGTCTAAATGTTGGTTTGGATTTCTTTTGATGGCACATATGCCAAATTGATCTCTCTACCAGAGCACATCTCCGTGACATAATGATAGTGCACCTTTGTGCTTAGTGGGAGCATGGAACACACAGTTCCTCGCATTTGTCAATGCGCTCATATTGTCAGTGAAGATGGTGGTGGCAGAAGACTGAACAATACCCAAATCATCCATAAGGCATCTGAGCCACACACACTCAACAATTGCTATGAAAACCGTATACTTAGCCTCACAACTAGAAGTGGCCATAGTAGGCTGCTTCTTGCTCAACCAAGATATGCATGAGCTACCAAGCATGAACCAAAACCATTGGTGGGCACATGAGTGTCATAGCAACTTGCCCACTCAAAGTTAGAAAAAGCATGTAAATCTAGTAGTAGTGATCCCCCCTTGAATTAAACCAATCCAAGTAGCCGGCTACCACTCAAGTAGTGAAAGATGAGCTTAACTGCCTGCCAATGCTTGACACATGGCCAATGCATAAATGTTCTCATCTGTGAGATAGCAAACTAAATATTTGTCCGAGCAATGCATAAGTAGATCAAGAATCCAATAGCCTGCTGATAGAGAACAACATCAAATGCATCTCCAACATCATGAAGACTCTACTGTAAACAGTCTCCATAGGAGTGGCAATGGGTTTATAGTCTTCAAGGCCAAAATGCTCCAATAATGTGTCAATATATTTTGTTTGAAACGAAGCTATTATGCCATCAACTTGCATAAATTGAATTCCCAAATAATGATGCAAATGCCCCAAATCTGACATCTCAAATGAGGCATGAAGATCAACCTTAAAATCAACAATATGTTTCTCATGAGGATCATTGAGCAGCATGTCATCAACATAAACTGAATGCCCAAATAATGATGCAAATGCCCCAAATCTGATATCTCAAATGAGGCATGCAGATCAACCTTAAAATCAACAATATTTCTCATGAGGATCATTGAGCAGCATGTCATCAACATACACAACAATGATCAGTAGCACATCATTTGCACACTTAACATATAAGGTGCTCTTTGTTGGATTGTTCTCAAAACCATGTGCGATCAGACATGTATGTATCTTTTCATACTAAGCATGTGGTGCTTGTTTCAAACCATATAATGCCTTTTTCAACCTACACACTGGGTTTTCATGCCCTTTTTGCACAAAGCCACGCGACTAAAAAACATAAATTTCTTCATGCAAGACATCATTCAGGAATGTAGTTTTAATGTCCAACTTATGTACATTCCAATTGTGATGAGCTACAAGTGCGTAGATGCTATGAACAATAGTCATTTGGTAAGTATGAGCAAATGCCTCATCAAAATCAATTTCTCCTTCTTGACCATAACCCTGTACAACAAATTTAGCCTTATACCTGTCAATTGTCCATCAGGCTTACACTTCAGCTTGTATACCCACTTAGTGCCAATGGCCTTCTTGCCAGGAGCCAAGTCACATAAAGTCTAGGTAGCTTTCTTCATGATAACATCATATTCTTATTACATGTTAGCCATCCAATTTTCAGAATTTTGTGCTTCATCAAACAAAACAAGCTCATTCTCATCATAGAGACTAGAGGTAGTCATAGCATAGCAATCTAATGCAAAGGAGGCACTATGAGAGCCTGAACGAGTACAATATGACAAACATGCATCTAATTTGTTGTCACGCAAAGTCTGCACGAGCCATTTTGGCATAGTTTTTGTCTCCTCAATATCAGCTCTATCATCAACAAGAATCTGCATAAAAAATGGAATGATCTGCATCATCATATGAAACATGTAAAGGCTAAGAAGTTGCCTCATGAGAGCCAGCACTAGATTGTCCACTATAAAAAGAGGTAACAAAGTTTCATACATGTCTTTGGAGCTAAGTGATGTTTTCTTAGTACATGAAAGTGATGGCTGAATAGCATCTTCCACAAAAACATCACAACTCACCAAAATGCGTTTACTCTATGGACGATATAGATGATGGCCTTTGCTTTCAGAATTGTACCAAACAAAATACATTTCACTGCTTTATCGTCCAATTTTGTACATTGTTGTTCACACACTAATGCATATGCTAGACAACAAAAACATGCAGGTGAGCAACAGATGGCTTGCAACCGTGCCAAGGCTCATATGGAGTGATAGACTACAATGCTTTAGTGGGATATTTGTTAAGTACATATGCTGCACACATAACGGCCTCAAGTTAGAAACTATGTGGTAAAGCCTAACTCTTCACCATACACCTTGCCATCTCCATGAGTGACCTGTTCTTATATTCAACAACTCCATTCTGTTGAGGTGTATACAACATTGTACACTGATGTTTTATCCCACATGCAGCTAGAAATGCATTAAGGTCACAAGACATATATTCCCCCCCTGGATTAGAAGGAGGGGTGCCTATTTTACATGCTGATAGATTTTTAGCCAAAAGCAAAAACTCTTTGAAGCACATAAACACTTCAGACTTTGCTTTTAGTGGATATATTCATGTATCCCTAGAAAAATCATCAATGAAAGTCATGAAGTAAAGATAGTTCCCAAAGGAGGGTGTCTGCATATGACCACAGACATCACTATGAAAAAGCTGCAATTTTTTAGTAGCACAAACAAAACCATCTTTTCGGAATGAGGAATGCTCCATTTTTCCCAAAATACAGCCTTTACAAACATGTTTACTAGGTGCCTCAAGTTTGAGAAAAGAGGACACCATTTTCGATTTCTACAAGCATAACAAACTAGAAAAATTCAGATGATCAATGCATGCATGCCAAAGCTTTGCATCTGACCAAAGGGAGAAAAGACAACAGAATTCATTTAATCCTTTCTTGAAGGAGGAAGAATCTATGCATGAATTTCCCATAAGAAGGAGACATGAGTGGAATTACACAAGAAGAACCATGAGACCTTATCAAGTAGCAAAGTGCATGAAGAATCAATATGATGGATCTTCAGATACCCATGACCATGTGGCTGAATATAAAAAAAAATCCTTAGAGTAGAAGAAATACAAGATTATAAAACTCAATCTGAAGCATTTGGACTAACTCTATCAAGACTAGCTTTGACTTTGTTTTTGCCATTAAGGAAGGAAATTTTCATACACATAGAAGGATTTATGGAAGGATTCATAGGGGGATTCTCTAAGATAGGGATTAAACATAGCACGGCTACATTAATCCACACATTCAGGCAAAAGAATAATGAAAGTGTAAGAGAAGTTGCAAGAAGATTCAAACAATACTTGAATAGATGCCCTAAGGATGAAAAACCGTCAATACCTAAAACAATGTCTTTATCATAAAAGGATTAAATAATGCACAAATGAGGACTATGGTCTATTTTGGGAGATGTCATGACCTAGACTCGTGTAAAGGAAGCTGATCTGGAAGACAATAGGAAAATGATCTTCAAATTTTTGAACAACAAAGACACAATGAAACAAAGTTATGTCCAACAGAAGAATTAGCTAATGCAACAACAAAAGATTTAGGACCCAACTAGACTAGACTTAATCGATTCCGAAATGACACAAAACAACAAATGCTATGTGCATGGAGAGATTCATCATACACATTTGTGCACTCATAAAAAACCACAACACTTACAAGATAGGAGAACTCTCAAGTATTGCACCTTAGAGAAAAATGGACAAATCCTACAAGGGATGAGTGTTCTTACAGCAACCAACCTATGAGGGAATTGGATTGCCACACCTAAAAAATAGAAGTTAAAAAAGAAGAAGAAGAAAATTTTGATGTCCCACTTAATTTAAAAAAATATGAAATTGCAGAAAGATTACTATTAAATCTAAAGCCGTGAAGAGAGAAGAATAATAGAGAATCCTATGAACATCAAGAGGAAACAAAGAAGATTGTGATAGCCAAAGAAGGGGAACAAGACAAAGAAATAGTGATAGTAGATGATATGGAAAAGAAAGAAGAAGAAGAAGAAGCTTTAATTAAAATTGCAAGGGAATTTAGAGATGTGTTTTCCTATAACTACAAAGACTTGAAAGGAATAGATCCTAATATCTGTATACACAAAATAACCATTGCACCACATGCAAAACCTAGTAATCAAAGGCATTACACATATAATGATAAATACTCTACAACATTAAAGAGGAATAGATAAATTATTGGCTTCCAATTTTATTTATGAAATTGAATACACAAAATGGACATCTCGAATAGTTGTGGCTCCAAAGAAGAATGGAAAACTTAGGGTTTGCATAAATCTTAAAAGAGTTAACCCTACAACTATCAGAGATAGTTACCCTCTACCAATAAGACAACATTTGCTAGAAACAGTAGTTGGAAAAGAAGTTTATAGCTTTTTGCATGGGTTGCTATAACCATGTACCTATTGTATTAGACATTTCAAAGGTTGATGTGTCATGTATTCAAAGATTTTCTAAGAAATATAATGGAACTTTATATAGATGATTTATGCACATTTTTTAATCAAATAGAGGATCATCTACAAGACTTGGAAAATATATTCAAAAAGTGCAAAACTTATAGAGTGTGCCTAAACCCTGAAAAATGTGTCTTTTTTGTTAGGCAAGGAAGAATGTTAGGACATATAATCTTCAAAAATCTAACATATAATCTTCAAAAATCTAATATCAACTAATGAAGATAAGATAAAAGCTATTGTGAACATGTCCAAACCAAAAAATGTAAAACAGTTACAAACTATCATGGAACACTATGGATATTATAGGAAATTTGTGTACAAGTTTGTAGAAATTACCAAACCTCTATATGCATTGATTACTAAATTTGAGTGGACCAATGAATGTGAGGAAGCCTTTGAAACCCTAAAAACCTATTTGCTCACATTAGCTATTCTAAAACCTCCTCAATGGGATGTAATATTTCATGTGCATATTGATACCTCTAATTTTGATTTAGGATGTGTATTAGCACAACCTATTGAAGGAAGCAAATTAGATTTTCCCACTGCATATGCAAGCTGAAAGTTAAGTCAAGGAGAGAAAAACTACACAACAACTAAGAGGGAAGGATAAGGGATGGTGTTTGTGTAGAGAGTACATGCATGGAAGCAAAATGAGAAGAAGAGTGTACTCTTAAAGGAAGAGTGTGAGAGACTCAAAGTGAATAGACCAAGAAATGGGTAAACTCACATGGTTTAGAAATGAGCTTGGCAAGATCATGGAGTAGGCTCCTCAAGCTTCTAACCAAGTACAAATGGGGGGAGAGGCCCGCATTATATAGATTTGGGAGGGGCTCTCCGAAGTACATCTCATGTGGGATAATTCCCCTCAAAGGATAATGAATCCAATGCTAGAAGCAAATGGTAAGGTACCCAAATACAAAAGAGATACAATATAAAATGGAAATAAATTGGATTAAAGTGCCTCTTGGATAAAAAATGGAGATGCACTCATGCAGATACAAATGTAGATGAAGTAGGAGAAATCATTCCCTCAACACCCCCTCTAAAACTCCATTTTGGAGTGGCTAAAAAATCAGTCTGTTGGGATAGATGGATGGATGCTCCAAGAGACTGAGTAGGTACTGCTAAACCTGCTTTGTACCAGCCCTCTTTTACTTCAGAGTTGATAATTAGACCTTCTCAGCTTTCCAATAACACCAAAAAATGGCCTATGTACTTTGGAAGTGATGTGTGTAATGATTGAACCAAAACAGATAACTTTGAAGTTCACAAACTCAAGAAAACCTTCTATTTATGTCCTGACACCTGCTGAATGTTTTGCTCAATGTGACTAGCACAGTAGAAATTGATAAAATTCCTTCTAGGGGTATTTAATTAGCTTAGTAAGCTACCATTTGCATATGAAATGATGTAAAAAGATAAACTATGCTAAGAGAAATCAATTTAGCAAGTTTAGCTATACCCTCGACTTTTTAGGACTGTAGCAGAAAATGACCAGAGTTCACCTCGACGCAGATTTCTCTGCAATGGCTGAATAGAATAACTTCAAACTTTGACACTAGATGACTTTGAGCTGAATCCAACAAGCTTTGAATCACTTGATTTGGTGAAGAATTGACTGAGATATGCCCTTGACAAGTTAACAAACTTTTGAGTAGACTAACAGAGAACTCAGAGATGAATGATGTAAATGTATCTATTAATGAACACTTGTATACAATCCCATTGGCATGTACAAAATTGCCTAATGGTGTAGAGAGGTGTAGGCTATAGTATAGACCTCACACACACTCAAACTCAGTAGAATGAGGCTCGGGAATGATCTCTCTTACCGCGACTTTTCATGTTCACTTTTTATATGTAATGAACAAAGATTTGAATTCAAATTCAAATTTTGGCTCCCTATGATCAAGCTCCTAAATGATTGGAGATATTCCTTTAATCAAATGAGCTACTTTTTCCACGACTCATTTTGGTAGGTATTTGCAAAAGATTCCAAGTCAATTTGACTTTTACAAAAGTGGTAATTAGCCACTAGCATATGTTCCTATGCTTCTTCATGTATGTGTAGACTTTAATGCATCCTTTGAGCCAAATGTGTAGGCTTGCAATTTACACCAACAGCTCCCCCTCAAGCCAAACATTTTGGCTTAAGTCTTCATCTTCAATCTTCAAGTATATCCTGCAATCCAATCATGGATTTGAACCTGCAAAGTTTTGTTCCATCCAAAGCTTGAGTCAACAAATCTGCACATTGCATGTTGGTTGATACATAGGTAAGTTGAATGTGCTTGCTTATCAACTTCTCTCTCACATAATGATAATGAACCTCTATGTGTTTGGTCCTAGCATGATAGATAGGATTAGCTGCAAGGTGAAGAGAACTTGTATTATCTCCAAAGATTATTGGAGACCTAGTATATAAGCCCAATTCTGTATACAAAAGCTTAATCCAAATTGCTTCTTGTGTGGCATTAGCCAGTCCTCTATACTCTGCCTCTGTGGAAGACAAAGCAATAGTAGGTTGCTTCTTTGAAGACCATGAAATTGGTTTGTCACCATCAAAAGAAATATATCCAGAAGTGCTCCTCCTATCATCCTTGCATCCTGCCCAATTTGCATCTGAATAAATTTTGATGTCAATATCCGAAGTGTAAGGGAAATACAAACCATGGTTCTGTGTACCCTTGAGATACTTCAAGATTCTCTTGGCAGCCTTCATGGGCACTTAGCTATAATGATGATGTCATCAACATAAACACAGAGATATATTACCTCTGAATCACTTCTCTTAATGAACAGAGAAGTATCAGCCTTGCTCATGACAAAACCTTGATCTTGGAGGTATGTAGTTAACCTGTAATTCCATGCCTTAGGTGCCTGCTTCAATCCATATAAAGTCTTTTTTAATTTGCAAACATAAGTTACCTTCTTAGGGTCCTCATAGCCAGGAGGTTGTGACATATAAACTTCTTCTGAAATCCATCCATTCAAGAAAGCATTCTTGACATCCAATTGGTACATGTTCCAATTCTTTGATGCAGCCACACTTACCAACACTCTGATTGTTGGCATCTTGGCCACAGGAGAAAATGTCTCTTCATAGTCAATGCCTTGGGTTTGTGCAAAACCCTTGGCTACCAATCTGGCTTTTTACCTATTAATTGTTCCATCATAATTTCTTTTCAACTTATAGATCCATCTGGATCCTATTACCTTCATAGAATCCTTCTTGGGTACTAACTCCCATGTTTCACTCTCCTTGTGTGCTTCAATCTCCTCATCCATAGCTTCTTTCCACTCTGATTTGGTTATTCCTTCTTCATATGAACCTGGTTCTTCATTTGACAAATCTTTGGCAAGATAAAGTGAATGTTTAGTAACAAGAGATCTATCATACCCATATCTGATAGGTTTCTTGCTTTCTCTTTGAGATCTTCTGATGGATTGAGTTGAAGATTCAGGTATGTCTTCAAGCTTCTTCATCTTCATTTTGCCCTTGGACCTCCATGCCTTGAATTCTTCAAGGTTGATAGTGTCTTCATCATCTGAACTTGACTCTTCATTCTGAGTAGATTCCTCCTTTGCAAGTTTTGGAAATTCCGCTTCCAAATCATAGGGTAATTTGACCTTCCTGCATTCATTCTCATACCAAGAATCATTTTCATCAAAGATCACATCTCTGCTTACCATAAATCCCTTATTGGTAGGATTATAGAACCTGTAACCTTTTTTATTTAAATCATATCCAATAAAAATGCATTTTTCAGCCTTTGGGTCTAGCTTACCTCTTATCTGAGAAGGAATGTGCACATATGCTACACATCCAAATATTTTGCAGTGATCTAATGATGGTCTCTTACCATGCCATGCTTCATAAGGTGTCATACCATCAAGTGACTTAGATGGTAACCTGTTTATGAGGTAAGTGGCAGTAGAAACACTCTCTGCCCATAGGTAGTTAGGTAACTTCTTCTCTTAAGCATAGATCTAGTTGTCTCAACAATGAACCTATTTCTTCTTTCAGCTACTTCATTCTGTTCAGGAGAATACCTTGTCGTTATCTCTCTTTTGATGCCTCTGTCCTGCAGGAAGTCTTGAAATTCATTGGAGAAGTATTCATCTCCTCCATCTGACCTTAGCCTCCTCAAATTCCTTCCTGTCTGGTTGTCAACTAATGCAAGATAAAGTGAATGTTTAGTAACAAGAGATCTATCATACCCATATCTGATAGGTTTCTTGCTTTCTCTTTGAGATCTTCTGATGGATTGAGTTGAAGATTCAGGTATGTCTTCAAGCTTCTTCATCTTCATTTTGCCCTTGGACCTCCATGCCTTGAATTCTTCAAGGTTGATAGTGTCTTCATCATCTGAACTTGACTCTTCATTCTGAGTAGATTCCTCCTTTGCAAGTTTTGGAAATTCCGCTTCCAAATCATAGGGTAATTTGACCTTCCTGCATTCATTCTCATACCAAGAATCATTTTCATCAAAGATCACATCTCTGCTTACCATAAATCCCTTATTGGTAGGATTATAGAACCTGTAACCTTTTTTATTTAAATCATATCCAATAAAAATGCATTTTTCAGCCTTTGGGTCTAGCTTACCTCTTATCTGAGAAGGAATGTGCACATATGCTACACATCCAAATATTTTGCAGTGATCTAATGATGGTCTCTTACCATGCCATGCTTCATAAGGTGTCATACCATCAAGTGACTTAGATGGTAACCTGTTTATGAGGTAAGTGGCAGTAGAAACACTCTCTGCCCATAGGTAGTTAGGTAACTTCTTCTCTTAAGCATAGATCTAGTTGTCTCAACAATGAACCTATTTCTTCTTTCAGCTACTTCATTCTGTTCAGGAGAATACCTTGTCGTTATCTCTCTTTTGATGCCTCTGTCCTGCAGGAAGTCTTGAAATTCATTGGAGAAGTATTCATCTCCTCCATCTGACCTTAGCCTCCTCAAATTCCTTCCTGTCTGGTTGTCAACTAATGCAAGATAAAGTGAATGTTTAGTAACAAGAGATCTATCATACCCATATCTGATAGGTTTCTTGCTTTCTCTTTGAGATCTTCTGATGGATTGAGTTGAAGATTCAGGTATGTCTTCAAGCTTCTTCATCTTCATTTTGCCCTTGGACCTCCATGCCTTGAATTCTTCAAGGTTGATAGTGTCTTCATCATCTGAACTTGACTCTTCATTCTGAGTAGATTCCTCCTTTGCAAGTTTTGGAAATTCCGCTTCCAAATCATAGGGTAATTTGACCTTCCTGCATTCATTCTCATACCAAGAATCATTTTCATCAAAGATCACATCTCTGCTTACCATAAATCCCTTATTGGTAGGATTATAGAACCTGTAACCTTTTTTATTTAAATCATATCCAATAAAAATGCATTTTTCAGCCTTTGGGTCTAGCTTACCTCTTATCTGAGAAGGAATGTGCACATATGCTACACATCCAAATATTTTGCAGTGATCTAATGATGGTCTCTTACCATGCCATGCTTCATAAGGTGTCATACCATCAAGTGACTTAGATGGTAACCTGTTTATGAGGTAAGTGGCAGTAGAAACACTCTCTGCCCATAGGTAGTTAGGTAACTTCTTCTCTTAAGCATAGATCTAGTTGTCTCAACAATGAACCTATTTCTTCTTTCAGCTACTTCATTCTGTTCAGGAGAATACCTTGTCGTTATCTCTCTTTTGATGCCTCTGTCCTGCAGGAAGTCTTGAAATTCATTGGAGAAGTATTCATCTCCTCCATCTGACCTTAGCCTCCTCAAATTCCTTCCTGTCTGGTTGTCAACTAATGCAAGATATTTCTTAAAACAATTAAATACCTCATCCTTGTGCTTCATGAAGTATAATACAGTCCATCTGCTATAATCATCAATGAAAGACACATAGTACCTTGATCCTGAGACTGAGGGGTCTTTGCTAGGTCCCCAAACATCTGTGTGTACAAGCTCTAGGTAGTCTTCATGCATATATCCTTTCCTTGAGAAGGGTAACCTGTGAGACTTCCCAAATTGACAAGCACCACACTTGTAAATCATATGTTGCTTGGTTGAACCTTCCTCTTGACTGTGAGTATCCACCTCTTTGGTAGCCTCTTCCTCTCTGATTTTTGTTATTCCTGAAACACTCATCTGTAGTATGATTTGATAAACCACAAATGTTGCATGGGGATGAGTTATAGGGTCTCCCCCTACCTTGCTTACCTCCTCTACCTCTTCCTCTTGAAGATCTACCTCTCCCTGCATAGTTGGCTTGGGAGGTAGAGCCTTCCTCTTCCATCTTCTTGCTCTTGCCTTTATCCTTAGACTTCTTATCAGTGTATAGGGCAGAAGAGTTATTACCTTTGGATGCATCTCCATTTTTTGTGAGCTTTTCTTCATGTGTAAATAGTTGTCCCATGAGAGTTGTAAGATCTGGAGTGTGCATGTCCATGTAGAGATCCATTGCAGTGGTGAAGCTTTCCCATTTGTCATCAGCCTTGATTCCATTGATCACTTGCCTTACAATTTGTTCTTCTTCAATTTCTTCTCCTACGCTTGCTAACTGATCTGCAACATCTTTGATCTTGGTCACAAATTCTGAAACAACTTGCTTAGGTTGCTTCCTTAGTGTTGTGAATTCAATCCACAACTGATTTTTCCTAGCCCTTGTATTGGAGGAAAAGTATGATGACAAGGTTTCCCAAGTTTCTTGCGATGTCTTACAATTTCTGATATGTGGCAAAAGAAAGTCAGAGATAGAGTTGAGTAAATAAGACCTTGCCAATGCATCCTTAGCACACCATGTGTTGATCTTTTCTTGTTCTTCCTCGGTTGGTAATCCTCTTGCTTTGAATGAGGGCAATTCCTCATCTCTTGAGATGTATCAATAGAGACTCCTTCCTTGTAAGTAGGTCTTCATCCTTAGAGACCAAGCTTGATAGTTGTTCCTGTCCAATTTATCAATAAATGAAGGAAAACCATCTCCCATTTTACCTCTATTGCTCTGATATCACTGTTGGGATAGATGGATGGATGCTCCAAGAGACTGAGTAGGTACTGCTAAACCTGCTTTGTAACAACCCTCTTTTACTTCAGAGTTGATAAGTAGACCTTCTTAGCTTTCCAATAACACAAAAAAATGGCCTATGTACTTTGGAAGTGATGTGTGTAATGATTGAACCAAAACAGATAACTTTGAAGTTCACAAACTCAAGAAAACCTTCTATTTATGTACTGACACCTGCTGAATGTTTTGCTCAGTGTGACCAACACAGTAGAAATTGATAAAATTTCATCTAGGGGTATTTAATTAGCTTAGTAAGCTACCATTTGCATGTGAAATGATGTAAAAAGATAAACTATGCTAAGAGAAATCAATTTAGCAAGTTTAGCTATACCCTCGATTTTTTAGGACTAGCAGAAAATTACCAAAGTTCCCCTCGACGCAGATTTCTCTGAAATGGCTGCATAGAATCACTTCAAACTTTGACAGCACGTAGATGACTTTGAGCGGAATCCAACAAGCTTTGAATCACTTGATTTGGTGAAGAATTGACTGAGATATGCCCTTGACAAGTTGACAGACTTTTGAGTAGACTAACAGAGAACTCAGAGATGAATGATGTAAATGTATCTATTAATGAACACTTGTATACAATCCCATTGGCATGAACAACATTGCCTAATGGTGTAGAGAGGTGTAGGCTATAGTATAGACCTCACACACACTCAAAATCAGTAGAATGAGGCTCGGGAATGATCTCTCTTACCGTGACTTTTCATGTTCACTTTTGATATGTGATGAACAAAGATTTGAATTCAAATTCAAATTTTGGCTCCCTATGATCAAGTTCCTAAATGCTTGGAGATATTCCTTCAATCAAATGAGCTACTTTTTCCACGACTCATTTTGGTAGGTGATTACAAAAGATTCCAAGTCAATTTGACTTTTACAATGAGGTAAAGTGGTAATTAGCCACTAGCATATGTTCCTATGCTTCTTCATGTATGTGTAGACTTTAATACACTATCAAGCTTGGTCTCTAAGGATGAAGACCTACTTACAAGGAAGGAGTCTCTATGGATACATCCCAGGAGATGAGGAATTGCCCTCATTCAAAGCAAGAGGATTACCAACCGAGGAAGAACAAGAAAAGCTCAACACATGGTGTGCTAAGGATGCATTGGCAAGGTCTTATTTACTCAACTCTATCTCTGACTTTCTTTTGCCACATATCACAAATTGTAAGACATCCCAAGAAACTTGGGAAACCTCGTCATCATACTTTTCCTCCAATACAAGGGCTAGGAAAAATCAGTTGTGGATTGAAATCAGAGTGGAAGAGGCTACCAAAGAGGTGGATACTCACAGTCAAGAGGAAGGTTCAACCATCACCAAGGCCACAAAAACAATTACAACAACAATTACAATGGCAACTACCAAGGAGGATTCAAAACTAGAAAGGACTACAACAACTACACAGAGGAGCAGGATGACTCTCTTCTGATCATGAACATGACTTCAAAGTCAGGTACAAATGATGACCACTTATTCTACATTGACTCAGGGTGCTCAAATCATGTGGCTGGCAATGTGGCACTACTCTCTGATCTTGAGGAACCAAAAGGTAAACATCAAGTCCAAACAGGTGATGATACAAAGCATTCATTAGTTAAAGTTGGAAATGTTAAGACTTGTGATGGTAATCAGAATTTGTGGAGCAGGGTACTCTATGTACCAACCATTACCAAAAAGTTGATGAGTGTTGGTCAGATTGTGGAGAAAGGTTTTCAGGTCAGATTCAATCAATATGGAGTATATGTGGAGGACCCAAGACATGGGTTCAAGAGGACTGCTAAAGGAGAAAAATTAGGTAGAATTGTCACTTTTGAGTTGGAAGATACAAAGAATATTGCACTATATAGTTATAAGGATCAAACACTTTCAGAGCTTGAGATTTGGCACAAAAGATTAGGGCACATAGGAGAAAGAACCTTGAAACAAATGTGCAGGGACCAATGTGTGCTTGGGATACCTAATGTATCCAAGCAACATATGATTTACAAGTGTGGTGCTTGTCAATTTGGTAAGTCTCACAGGTTACCCTTCTCCAAGAAAGGATATATGCATGAAGACTACCTAGAGCTTGTACACACAGATGTTTGGGGACCTAGCAAAGACCCCTCAGTCTCAGGATCAAGGTACTATGTATCTTTCATTGATGATTATAGCAGATGTACTATATTATACTTCATGAAGCACAAGGATGAGGTATTTAATTGTTTTAAGAAATATCTTGCATTAGTTGAAAACCAGACAAGAAGGAATTTGAAGAGACTAAGGTCAGATGGAGGAGGTGAGTGCTTCTCCAATGAATTTGAAGACTTCTTGCAGGACAGAGGCATCAAAAGAGAGATAACCACAAGGTATTCTCCTGAACAGAATGGGGTAGGTGAAAGAAGAAATAGGTTAATTGTTGAGACAACTATATCTATGCTTAATGAGAAGAAGTTACCTAACTATCTATGGGCAGAGAGTGTCTCTACTGCCACTTACCTCATAAACAGGTTACCATCTAAGTCACTTGATGGTATGACACCTTATGAAGCATGGCATGGTAAGAGACCATCATTAGATCACTGCAAAATATTTGGATGTGTAGCATATGTGCACATTCCTTCTCAGATAAGAGGTAAGCTAGACCCAAAGGCTGAAAAATGCATTTTTATTGGGTATGAATTAAATAAAAAAGGTTACAGATTCTATAATCCTACGAATAAGGGATTTATGGTAAGCAAAGATGTGATCTTTGATGAAAATGATTCTTGGTATGAGAATGAATGCAGGAAGGTCAAATTACCCTATGATTTGGAAGAGGAGTTTCCAAAACTTGCAAAGGAGGAACCTATTTAGAATGAAGACTCAAGTTCAGATGATGAAGACACTATCAACCTTGAAGAATTCAAGGCATGGAAGTCCAAGGGCAAAATGAAGATGAAGAAGCTTGAATACATACCTGAATCTTCAACTCAATCCATCACAAGATCTCAAAGAGAAAGCAAGAAACCTATCAGATATGGGTATGATACATCTCTTGTTACTAAACATTCAGTTTATCTTGCCAAAGATTTGTCAAATGAAGAACCAGGTTCATATGAAGAAGCAATAACCAAATCAGAGTGGAAAGAAGCTATGGATGAGGAGATTGAAGCACTCAAGGAGAGTGACACATGGGAGTTAGTACCCAAGAAGGATTCTATGAAGGTAATAGGATCCAGATGGATCTATAAGTTGAAAAGAAATTCTGATAGAACAATTAATAGGTACAAAGCCAGATTGGTAGCCAAGGGTTTTGCACAAACCCAAGGCATTGACTATGAAGTGACATTTTCTCCTCTGGCCAAGATGCCAACAATCAGAGTGTTGGTAAGTGTGGCTGCTTCAAAGAATTGGAACATGTACCAATTGGATGTCAAGAATGCTTTCTTGAATGGATGGATTTCAGAAGAAGTTTATATGTCACAACCTCCTGGCTATGAGGACCCTAAGAAGGTAACTTATGTTTGCAAATTAAAAAAGGCTTTATATGGATTGAAGCAGGCACCTAGGGCATGGAATTAGAGGTTAACTACATACCTCCAAGACCAAGGTTTTGTCATGAGCAAGGCTGACACTTCTCTGTTCATTAAGAGAAGTAATTGAGAGGTAATATATCTCTGTGTTTATGTTGATGACATCATCATTACAAGTAATGATGTCAATGGAATCAGGTATATCAAAAGCCAGATGATGAAGGAGTTCAAGATCAATGATCTTGGTTTACTGAAGTATTTTCTAGGGCTTGAATTAGTTTACACTACTTCAGGGATATACATTACTCAGAAAAAGTATGTACAAGATATGTTGAAGAAGTTTCACTTGCAGGATGCTAAAATAGCAAGCACTCCAATGGAGGTAAACCTAAAGCTAAGTGCCCATGAAGGTGATGAATCAAAGACATTACAGGTTATCAAAGTATGGTGGGTAGCTTGAACTATGCTACCCTTACAAGAATTGATATTGCATATGGAGTAAGTGTGCTAAGTCAATTTATGCACAAGCCAAGGATACCTCACTTAGAGGCTGCCAAGAGAATCTTGAAGTATCTCAAGGGTACACAGAACCATGGTTTGTATTTCCCTTACACTTCGGATATTGATATCAAAATTTATTCAGATGCAGATTGGGCAGGATGCAAGGATGATAAGAAGAGCACTTCTGGATATATTTCTTTTGCAGGTGATAAAACAATTTCATGGTCTTCAAAGAAGCAACCTACTGTTGCTTTGTCTTCCACAGAGGCAGAGTATAGAGGACTGGCTAATGCCACACAAAAAGGAATTTGGATTAAGCTTTTATATACAGAATTGGGCTTATATACTAGGTCTCCAATAATCTTTGGAGATAATACAAGTTCTCTTCACCTTGCAGCTAATCCTATCTATCATGCTAGGACCAAACACATAGAGGTTCATTATCATTATGTGAGAGAGAAGTGATAAGCAAGGACATTCAACTTACCTATGTATCAACCAACATGCAATGTGTAGATTTGTTGACTAAAGCTTTGGATGGAACAAAACTTTGCAGGTTCAAATCCATGATTGGATTGCAGGATATACTTGAAGATTGAAGATGAAGACTTAAGCCAAAATTTTTGGCTTGAGGGGGAGCTGTTGGTGTAATTTGCAAGCCTACACATTTGGCTCAAAGGATGCATTAAAGTCTACACATACATCAAGAAGCATAGGAACATATGCTAGTGGCTAATTACCACTTTACCTCATTGTAAAGTCAAATTGACTTGGAATCTTTTGTAATCACCTACTAAAATGCGTGGTGGAAAAAGTAGCTCATTAGATTGAAGGAATATCTCCAAGCATTTAGGAGCTTGATCATAGGGAGCCAAAATTTGAATTTGAATTCAAATCTTTGTTCATTACATATAAAAAGTGAACATGAAAAGTCGCGGTAAGAGAGATCATTCCGGAGCCTCATTCTCCTACTTTTGAGTGTGTGTAAGGACTATACTATAGCCTACACCTCTCTACACCATTATTCAATGTTGTTCATGCGAATGGGATTGTATACAAGTGTTCATTAATAGATACATTTACATCATTCATCTCTGAGTTCTCTGTTAGTCTACTCAAAAGTCTGTCAACTTGTCAAGGGCATATTGCAATCACTTCTTCATCAAATTCAGTGATTCAAAGCTTGTTGGATTCAGCTCATAGTCATCTACATGCTTTCAAAGTTTGAAGTGATTCTATTCAGCCATTTCAGAGAAATCTGCATCGAGTTGAACTCTGGTCATTTTCTGCTACAGTCCTAAAAAGTCAGGGGTATAGCTAAACTTGCTAAATTGATTTCTCTTAGCATAGTTTATCTTTTTACATCATTCCACTTGCAAATGGTAGCTTACTAAGCTAGTCAAATTACCCTAGAAGGAGTTTTATCAATTTCTACTGTGTTGGTCACACTGAGTAAAACATCCAGCAGATGTCAAGACATAAATAGAAGGTTTTCTTGAGTTTGTGAACTTCAAAGTTATCTATTTTGGTTCAATCATTACACACATCACTTCCAAAGTACATATGCCATTTTTTGGTGTTATTGGAAAGCTAAGAAGGTCTACTTATCAACTCTAAAGTAAAAGAGGGCTGGTGCAAAGCAGGTTGAGCAGTACCTACTCAGTCTCTTGGAGCATCCATCCATCTATCCCAACAGAGGTCCACTAAGCACTAGAGCAGAATTGGAGGTAGAGCCTTCATGGAAATGTGTGCTAGGTTCTCCTGAGAGGTACATTGCTCCAGAGTAGTCTCCTGAGACACAAGCATCTCATGGATGAGATGGTACTGGATCTTGATGTGCTTCATTTGAGCATGGAACATTGGATTCTTCACAATGGCCAAGGCTGATTAACTGCCTATTTGGATGTGTGTCAGAGTAACCTTCAAAACACCAATGTGAGATAATGAGTGTCAAAGTTAGATGGCCTCACATTCTACAAAGTTAGATGCTCATGACTCGACATCGGTGGATGATAGAGCAAATGTAGGCTACTTCTTACTTGCCCAAGAGATAGGTCGAGCCAAGCAAGAAGATGTACCCAAAAGTAGAGCGTCGAGAATTAGGATCTCTAAATCTGAATATCGGGTGAGTTTGATGCCCCCTCTGTACCAAATAGCATGATGTCAGGTGAGGGAAAGATATCGAAGTAGTTTCTGAGCAGCATCCCAATGTGTCTGTCGAGGCTGATGTGCAAACTAGCTAATTTACCAACTACATATGCAATATTTGGTCTAGTGTTGGCAAGGTAGAGTCATGATCCAACAAGTTATCAATAAGTATGCACATCCACAAGTGATGATTAATCCTCTTGTGTGAGCTTGATGTTTGGATCAAGTGTTGTGGATACTGAGTGACATTGGTCCATGTTATATCTAGAAAGAAGATTAGAGCAATTCTTTTGTGATAAGAATATGCCCTCTTTTGTTTGCCTAATTTCAATACCCAAGAAGTAGTGAAATAGTCCAAGATGTGTAATACAGTACTCCAGGTGAAGTTGTATGATGATCAATTGGATGCATTCTTCATCTGATCTTGTCAAGATCAATTCATCTACATATAGGATGATGATGGCCACTAGGGACTCGTTCTGATAGATTTACGAGTTTGCATCGGCACTACTTCTTTGAAATCCTTTATCTTGGAAGGACTTGTGAATCTTTTCATACCAGGCCTTGGGAGCTTGCTTAAGTCCGTAAAGCACTTTGTGAAGCTTGTAGACTTCATCTTCCTTTCCTTTGATCTTGAAACCTTTAGGTTGGTCAACATATACTTTTCTTGAAGATCTCCATTGAGGAAAGCACTTTTGATGTCTAGTTGGGAGATGGGCCACTTGAAATGTGCACTTAGTGCTAGAATGATCCTTACAATGGTAAACCTTCCAATAGGGGCAAAGGTTTCTTCATAGGTAATGCCACATTGTCGCATATATCCTTTGGCTACAAGTCTTGCTTTGTACTTTTCTAATGTGCCATCCGATTTGTACTTAACTTTATAGAGACACTCAACTCCTATGACTTGATGATTTGTGGGCATAAGAACAAGGATCCAAGTCTTGTTCCTCTCGACTACATCCATTTCCACTTGCATAACTTCTTCCCACTCAAGTTGGCCTTGAGCTTCTTTGTTGTTGGAAGGCTTTGGACTTTGTTGGCATCAATGCATAATTTACATAATGACTTTGTTCTCGTTGCTACTTTTTAATGATCCTTTGTGATCTTCTAGGTGGATGTGAAGTACTTGCCTCTGGTGTGTGCATTGAAAAGATTATGTTCCCCTCTGAAGTGTAGATGGGTGGATTGAGACTTGTATTTGGATCTTTGGTTAAGTATCTTGAAGCTTCATTAAAGATTACATCTGATGAAATTGTTATGGACTGGTTCTCAAGATCAAATAGTCTATATGATCTTGATTGTTCACTATAGCCGATGAATATATGCTTCTTAGACTTGGACTATAACTTGTTGCAATCTTCTTTTGGTACATGGACAAATGCTTCACTTCCAAATACTCAAAAGTAGTTGACATTAGGCTTTCTTTCAAAGTAAGCTTCAAAGGGTGTCTTGTTGTGCAATACACTAGTGAAGCCTCGATTAAGTATGTGCACAACAGTGTGCACTTTTCTAGCCTAAACTTGTAGGGTAATTCTTTGTTGTGAAGCATTGTTCTTGGAAATTCCATCACACTATAGATCTTTCTCTCAGCTACTCCATTCTAGGATGGAATGTGTAGTTAAGTAACTTGTCATTTTATCCCTTTTTGCTTTAAGAAATTGTCAAAGTAATGATTGATAAATTCACCACCACCATCAAATCTAACAGTCTTGATTGTCTTTGATGCTTCATTCTCAACTTGGTTGATCTATTCTCAAGAATTAGAGAAAGTCTCTACCTTTGACTTCAAAAAGTATACCCAAATGTATCCGGAGTGGTTATCTACTAAAAGAAAGAACTAGAGTGAGCCACTAAGAGAAGGGGTATTCATAGGTCCACAAAGGTCCATGTGGACAAGGGCTAAAGAGTTCCTAGCTCTTGTGGAATCCTTCTTGGGAACAAGAGCCCTGTGTTGCTTGCCTTGGGTTCAAACTTGGTAGACATCGTTGACTTGCCCGATCTTGGGCAATCCTTTAACTATCTGAGAGGAGGAAATCCTTGGTAAATATGAAGTATGGCCATACCTTTGATGCCATAGACTAGAAAGCGACTCCTTAGATAAAAATAAAAAGAGTTTGTAGAGCCTTTTTTCTTCTACACCTTATTATGATGTCTTTGATTTTGGGGTCAATCACCTTAAGTAAAGTGCTATCAAATAACACTTGTTTATCATGATCCACTTGTCTGATAGTAAGTTCATGCACAATTTAGGAACAAATAAGACATTTGATAATGATTTGCAATCCCCTCAGTCATGTAAAAAGAGATGGTGGATAATCACAAGAGATGAAGTGGTGTAGCTAGATCCTGCTTCACACCTGCTAAGAATGATGGATCGAGAGTGTAGTGGGCCTTTTGAGCTTGCTAATGACCACAAATAATCATATATGTTGCTTGAAATATGATCCACTAATTTATGAATCAAAAGACATAGGTAGGAAGTTTATCCAAGAACAAAAACTTGCTATTTTTGTTCTTACACCTATTCAGTGTTTTGAACAACTCTCTGTGCATAGCAGCAATTGACAATCATGAGTAATTTCATAAAAAATGATGGACTACATGCAGAGAAAGATGTTTAGCAGTTCATGGCTCTATCCCGACATTCACGGGCTGCAACAGTCATCAGACCAGTGAGCACAGATTAACTAATATCTCACGATCCCCAAAACCAATGTTGATGAAACTTTGTAGGTGTATAAATGACAGTACATGGAATCTAACATGCTTTAAATCATGGAAAATGATCAAGTACAGACTGAAAATAAGCTCTGCAAAAGTCATTGTTCTGATGGAGTTATAACAGAGAAGTGAAAATGGAATGTAATGATCATATATGTAATAAAACATGTATAAGTACAATGTCATTGGCAATCATACATTGCTCAATGTGTGAGAAGTGAATGAGCTATGAGATAATCTCTCACTTCACAATTAATGGGCTTCAAAACGATCTCCCCAACTAGAGATACACGCGGGTCTTTTAGATCCTCTTCTTGTAGTCATGCATGGAGCCAAAGTTTGAATTCAAATTCAAACTTCTACCTAGAAGGTGACTCCTAAAGTGTAGGATGGATTCCCGCATTACTCAACAACCATGTTCCTCGTGTTTTTTGAGCTTTCTAACTCCACGTGGATGTAATCCACTTTTATAAGGATAAATATGAAGAGTTTTACAAGAGATTGATCATATGAGGCCTTGCATAAAGTATGTGAATAAATAAATCATAAGCTAATTAATCAAGTATGTGGGCTTGGGTTTAAATGCACCAATAGCTCCCCCTCAAGCGTAACATGCTTGCTTCTTCATTGCTCCTTGATTTCCTCCAAATGATTCATCAATTTGAACCTGTTCTTTTTTTGTCCCATATAATGACTTTGTGAGTATATCTGCACATTGTAAATGAGTTGATACATAGGATAGTTGAATATCCTTGCTAAGAAATTTCTCCCTTATATAATGATAGTGTGCTTCAATGTGTTTAGCCCTTGCATGATATAAACAGGATTAGCAACCGAATGAAGTGAGCTAGTGTTATCTCCAAAGATTATTGGAGTGTAAGAATGTATCTCCAAATATGCATATAGTTGCTTAAGCCACATAGATTCTTGAGTTGCATTTGCCAAACCTCTATATTCTACTTCTATGGAAGATAAGGCCATGGTTGGTTGCTTTTTTGATGACCAAGATATAAGCTTTGAACCTGCAAAAGATAGATACCTTGAAGTGCTTCTCCTATCATCCTTGGAGCCAGCCCAATCTGCATGAGAGTACATCTTTATATCTATGTCAGAGGTGAAGGGATAGAATAACCCATCATTCATTGTACCCTTTCAATACTTAAGCACCCTCTTTTCAACTTCCATATGAGGCTTCCTTGGTGCATGCATAAACTGACTCAATGCACTCACTCCATAGGCAATATCTACTCTTGTTAGAGTAGCATAATTGAGACTTCCTAAAAGTTTTTGATAACTTGTAACATCATCAAGTGGTTCATCTTCATGAGAACTCAATTTATGGTTTAGTTCCATAGGAGTACCTACACTTTTAGTGTTCTCCATCTTAAACTTTACCAATAGATCATGGATGTACTTCCATTGGGTGAGAAATATACCAGACTCTGTATACACAAGCTCTAAGCCAAGAAAGTAGGTTAATAAACCAAGATCAGTGATTTTAAATTCCTTCATTAATTGAGCCTTGCCCTACTTGATGCCGTTAGCATCATTCCCTGTAATAACAATTTCATCTACATAAACACATAAGTAGATAACTTCTAATTTGTTCTTCTTGACAAATAAAGAAGAATCTGCCTTGCTTGCCACAAACCCTTGGTCCTGCAAATAAGTAACAAGTTTATGGTTCCAATATCTAGGAGCTTGCATGAGTCCATAGAGTGCCTTCCTTAGCTTGCATACATAACCTATTTTATCTTCATCTTCAAAACCTAGTGGTTGTGACATATATACTTCTTTTGATATCCATCAATTTCAGAATGCATTCTTGATATCTAACTCGCATAGATTCCAATTTTTAGAAGCAACAACACTTACCAAAACCCTAATTGTTGGCATCTTTGCCACATGTAAATATGTTTCTTCATAGTCCGCTCAATGAGTTTGGGCAAATCTTTTTGCCACTAAGCTTGCCTTGTACCTGTTTATAGAGCCATCTGAAGTCTTTTTTATTTTGTATATCCACCTGGATCCAATTACCTACATGCCTGGTTTCTTGGGAACTAGAACCCAAGTATGATTTTCTCATAGTGCTTCCACTTCTTCCTGCATAGCTTCTCTCCATTCTTTCTTCTTCCTAGCCCCTTCAAATGAAGAAGGCTCTTCTGTCATAGAGTCTCTAGTGATATACACAGAGTCTTTGGTGACTAAAGATGTAAATATCCATACCTTATGGGCTTCTTGCTTTCTCTTTGTAATCTTCTTAGTGCTTGATTTGAAGGCTCTGGTATGTCTTCTAATTGTTTGAGTTTGTTCTTGCCTCTTTACTTCCAAGCTTTGAAATCAATTTGTTCTTCATCCTGTGAGTTGATATCTTTTCCTAAGTGTTGATCTTCTTGAGTGAGGGTTGGAAAATCATTTTCAAAATTATATGGTAACTTGACTTTCCTACAATCATCTTCAAACCATGAATTATTTTCATCAAACACTACATCCCTACTAAGTATAAATGCTTTGTTAGTGGGATTGTACAGCCTATACCCCTTTTGGTTCTGATCAGACCCAATAAATATACATTTCTCAGCTTTAGGGTCAAGCTTTCCTTTGATTTGTGAGGGGATGTGTGCATAAGCAATGCACCCAAAGATTTTGGAATGGCCCAATGAGGGTTTCCTACCATTCCATGCTTCATAGGGTGTCATACCATCCAAGTATTTGGATGGGAGTCTATTGACCAAGTAGGTGGCTATGGAAATATCCTTTGCCCATAGGTAATTAGGTAACTTCTTCTCATTTAACATAGGCCTAGCATCTTCAACAATTAACATGTTCCTTCTCTCTACCACTCCATTCAATTTAGGAGTGTATCTTGTTGTTACTTCCCTCTTTATGCCTTTGTCATGTAGAAATGAATCAAATTCATGTGAAAAATACTCACCACCTCCATCAGATTTGATCTTCTTCAAGCTCCTTCCTATTTGGTTTTCAACTAGTGCCAAGAACTTTTTGAAACATGTAAATACTTCATCCTTATGCTTCATGAAATAAAGGATTGTCCATCTACTGTAATGATCAATAAAGCATACATAGTACCTTGAACCTGAGATGGATGGATCTTTGTTGGGCCCCACACATCAGTGTGTAGAAGCTCCAAATAGTCTTCATGAATGTATCCTTTCCTGTTGAATGGTTTCCTATGAGCTTTGCAAAATTGGCGTGCTTCACATTTGTATATCATATGTTGCTTGGTCACATTGGGAATGTGAAGCACACTTTGATCCGTGCACATTTGCTTCAGAGTTCTTTCTCCTATGTGTCCTAGCTTGTTGTGCCATATTTCTAACTCAAATAAGGTTTGACCTCTATAATTGAATAGTGCTATGTTCCTTGTGTCTTCAATCTCAAATGTGAATAATCTACCAGACTTCTCACCTTTAGCAATCCTTTTGAAACCTCGTTGGGGGTCTTCCACATATATATGCTCCATTCTTAGTGAATCTGACCTGTGAACCATTCTCAATAATCTACCCAACACTAATAATGTTTTTGGTTATAGTTGGCACATACAAAATTTTACTCAAAAGGTTCATACTACCATCATATGTTTTGACATTTCCAATTTGCTTGATTGAATGTTTAGTATCATCACCGATTTGTACCTCATGCTTCCCTTTGGGTTCTTCAAGATCAGATAATAGAGCTACATTTCTAGCCACATGATTGGAACAACCTGAATCAATGTAGAAAAGATGCTCATCATCTTCACCTTGCTTGGATGTCATGTTCATGATGAGTAATAAGTCTTCTTTGTCTTCAATATAGTTTTTGTAGTCCCTTCTTCCTCTAAAGCCTCCTTGATAAGTGTTGATGTTGTAGCCTTGATTGTAGTTATGGTTGTAGTTGCCTCCACCATTGTTGTATCCGCCTGTTGATTTCCCATAGCTACCTCTATGGAAACCTCTTCCCCTTTGATTCCTTGTATTCTTGAAGCATTCTTCTGTGGTGTGGTTATTAAGACCACAAATGTTGTAAGGTAAATTGTTGTAGGGTCTCCCTCTGCTTGCTTTCCTCGTATGCCCCTTCCTCTAGCACGTCTTCCTCTTCTTGCATAATTAGCTTGAGAGGTACTGGCCTCTTCTTCATGCTTCTTTCTTTGACCTTTATCTTTAGCTTTATTCTTATCTGTATAAGGTGAAGAAGATTGGTTACCTCTAGAGTTTACAACATTTTTGTTGAGCTTTGTCTCATGGGTGAAGAGTTGCCCCATCAAGGTGTTGAGGTCATGTATTTCATATCCATGTAGACGTCCATTACTCTGGTGAAGGATTCCCACATCATTAGCCTTAATTCCATTAATGATCTGCCTCATTATGTGTTCTTCTTCTATCTCCTCTCCAATGCTTGCAAGTTGGTCAACCACATCTTTCATCTTGGTTACATAATCAGCCACTCCTTGCTTTGGTTGTTTCTTCATAGTTGTGAATTCCATCCACAACTGATTTTTCCTAGCTCTTGTATTTGATGAGAAGTATGATGAAAGCACTTCCTAAGTCGATACATGACGTAACAAGAAATCAGAGATTGAGTTTAGTCGATATGACCTCGCAAGAGCATCCTTTGAACACCATGTGGTCAACCTTTCTTATTCTTCCCTTGTAGGTTGTTGCTTGCTCTTGAAGATTGGCAACTCTTCATCTCCTGAGATGTATCCATATAGACTTCTCCCTTGAAGGTAGGCTTGCATCCTGAGTGACCATGTTGAGTAGTTGTTCCTATCCAATTTGTCAATGAAGGATGGAAATCCATCTCTCATCTTGATTGTTGTTGCTCTGATACCAGTGTTGGAAGAGATGGTGGATAGTCACAAGAGATAAACTGTTGTAGCTAGATCATGCTTCATAGCTACTAAGAATGATGGCTAGAGAGTGTAGTGGGCTTTTTGAGACTTGCTAATGACCACAAATAATCATATATGTTGCTTATAAGATGATCCACTAGTTGATGGATCAAAATAAATATGTACAAAGTTGATCCAAGAATAAAAACTTGCTATTTTTGTTCTTACACCTATTCAGTGTTTTGAACAATTCTCTGAGCACAGTCGCAATCGACTTAATTCCTTTTGGGGAACTCTAATTAACTTAGTAAGCTATTAATCATGAGTGATTTCATAAAAAAATATGGACTACATGTAGAGAAAGATGTTTAGCAATTCATGGCTCTATCTCGACATTCAGGGGCTGCAATAGTCATTAGAACAATGAGCAAAGATTCACTAATATCTCAGGATCCCGATAACCAATGTGAATGAACCTTTGTAGGTGTATAATAGGCAGTATGTTGAATCTAACATGCTTTAAATCATGGCAAAGCATCAACTACACACTGAGAACAAGTTGTGCGAAGATCACTATTTTGATGGAGTTATAATAGAGAGGTGAAATAAGAATGTACTTATCATATATGTATTAAAACATGTATAAGTACAATGTTATTGGCAATCATACATTGCTCAATGTGTGAGAGGTGAATGAGATATGAGATAAGCTCCCACTTCACAATGAATGTGCTTCAAATTGATCCCCTCAACTCGTGGTACACGCGGGCCTTTTAGATCCTCTTCTTATAATCATGCTTGAGCTTCCTAACTCCTAGTCGATGTAATTCACTTTTACAAGGATAAATGTGAAGATTTTTACAAGAGATTGATCATATGAGGCCTTGCATAAGTTATGTCAATAAATCAATCATAAGCTAATTAACCAAGTATGTGGGCTTGGGTTTAATTGCACCAATAGGTCATTGGTGAATTGTACTTTGTCTTCCCTATGATGGCTAGGCTCTTGTTGTTGCCTAGGTAAACTTCACTAGTATGGTCCTCAATCGCTTGAAAAGAACCCTGATCTTGACACATGTGCAATATAGCTCCATTGTCAAAGATCCATTATTGAGATGAACTTGACATTACTATGACACTGGCCTCCATGGAAATAAACAGGACCTCACTAGAACAGTGAGACCTATGTTGCAATGTTTTTCTTGCGAGTTGTGGAGGAGCAAAAGTTGATGAACCTCTTCATAAGTTAGAAGTTGACCTCTGTTATACAAAGTGTTCAAAAAGGTTTCACACGACCTAGGAAGTTTGTTAAGCAATCTTATAGCGATGTCTTCACATGAAATTTGGCATTCACAAAGTGCTAACTTATGCTGATAATCTTCAAATTGGGCTATCACTTTTTTGATGGTGTCTTGTGGACGTATAGTGAGATTGTGAAACTTGAATTCCAGAGTATAAATCTAAGAAGGTGTTTTATCCTCATATAGATTTGCTAGAGTATCCCAAGCTTCTTTTGAAGTCTTACATGCAATGATGAGACCCTTTGTCAATTTATCACATGTGAGGAGAAGTTGGCCTAACTTTTATCTTTGATGTTCCATATATGCCAAGCTCCTAGATCGGTTTCCTTATTGGGCTCTCCTTCTATACCTCTAACTACCTCATATAAAAGGTTTTTACAAAGATGGGCCCTAATTGTATACTTCCATAGGTTGTAATCCGTGCCATTTAGCCTTTCATCTTTCGACATGAGTATTGGCGTAAAAGAGGGTAAATATAATTGACTTGAGGATGTTGCACTTGAAATGGTTGACATTCTTGCCATTGATATGAAGTTACCACACTTGCAAAACTCACAAGATTGAGTTGGGGTAGGGGTGGGGGTTTAGACTAGCTCTACACTTGCACAAAAATGAACTAGAAAACTTGGAGAGAGGGGGCTTAGAATAGCCCTACACTTGCATAAAATTGAGACGAGTTGACATGAGGGGAGGGCTAAGAGTAGCCCGTTGCACACCAAATATCCTTAGAATAGGCTAGGGAGCTCAAGAAACTTTGCGGATGGGCTTAGACTAGCGTTCAACCCATAAGCGCACATACACAGACACTATCGTCTTCTTATATTTTGAGTGTACAAAGTTGGGAGGAGGCACTTAACATCAAATTAGTGTGCCAAAGGGATGGTGAAAGCCTTTGGGAAATACAAACAAGAACCCCTTAGGCAATACAAAGTGGAGAGTATGAGCATCAAACCCCAAAAGGAAATTATTTGAGTGAGGCACAAGAGCAGAATATGGAGTAAGATAGGTCGATTGATTTTCTTTTAAGTGGAAACAAATTATAATAGGTATCACCTTGGGAAAAAACTTGGAAAGTTCTTCAAAAATGGGCTTTGTTTAATAAGATTCAAAAGGTCTTCAAAAAGAACTTGTGTGTATATTTGTAGGCAGCTAATAGAGAATGACTAACAATTTCTCAAAATATCTTTTGATGGCATGCATGCAATAGAAGTGGAGTGCTTCTGACATAGCAAATTACAGTCTTAGTGTAGTTATGATATCATTGCCAGCAAAACTATTCATGTGATTCATGAACATATCCACATAATTCAGAAAGCAAAATTTGAAAAACAACAGTTCATCTTCTTCTAGCACAAATTTTTCTCCCTATGACTTGGTGCTAAAGTGCTTGTTCTAGGAGATGGAGCAGAAGATGAGGTGAGAACCTCAAAATGGGGTTGTTACCTGCTTGCAATGATCTTGAATGTCACAACCGGACCCAAGGTGCATGTCTCTTGTTCATTGTAAGATGGAGGATTGTGCTCAGAAAGCAAGGTCTCTGTGCACTTCATGAGGATGCGAGAACAAAGCCACAACAAAGATCTATTGTATTTCTCTCTCTCTCTCTCTCTCTCTCTCTCTTAGGGAGCAAATTGGCACAAATGCTAAATGGTGTTTGGGTCCAGAGAGAGTTCTCTTTCTCTCTCTCTCACTTTGTTTCTCTCTCTCTCTCTCTCTCTCTCTCTCTCTCTCTATATATATATATATATATATATATATATATATATATATATATATATATATATGTGTGTGTGTGTGTGTGTGTGTATATATATATATATATATATATATGAACAAAATCCGAGAGGTCCCCATACATCTATATGAACAAAATCCGAGAGGTCTCCATGCATATATCCTTTCTTCATGAATGGTAACATATGAGACTTTCCACATTGAAATGCACTACACTTACAAATCATATGTTACTTTGATAGATTAGGGACTCCAAGTACACTTTGGGCCCTACAAATTTGTTGTAATGATCTTTCACCAATATGTGCTAACCTTTTGTGCCATACTTCCAATTTTGTGAGTGTCTCACTACCATAAATAAAGAGAGCAATGTTCTTAGTATCTTGTAGTTCGAATGTGAATAATCTACGTGTCTTTCACCCTTTGCAATTCCCTTGAATCCTTGACTTGGATCTTCAACAAATGCTCCTCCTTTTGTGAACCTTACTTGTAGGCCTTTTTTCTTTCTCCACAATTTGTCCTACACTAATCAAGTTCTTTGTGATGGTAGGGACATACAGTGCCTTGCTAAGTAGGTTGATGTTTCCATTAGGTGCTTTTACATTTCCTATCTTCTCCACCAGATGCCTTGTATCATCACTTTTTTGCACTTCATGCTTGTTCCTTGGATATTCTAAATCTGATAGGAGGGCCACATTTCTTGGCACATGATTTGAGCAACCTCAATCTATGTAGAAAACATGCTCATCAGTTTTACCTTGTGAGATTGTTATATTCATCAGAAGTAGAGATTCTTCTTGATTTGAGTCTTTTGTGTAATTATTGTAGTCTCTCCTCCATTTGTATCCTCCTTGGTAGGTTGAATTGTTTTAGTTGTTGTGGTTGCCATGGAAAGTGTTGAACCTTCCTCTTGAGTAGCCACAACCCCCTCTGTTGTAGCTTCTACCTCTTTGATTCTTGGGATTTCTAAAGCGATTCTTAGTTGTATGATTAGCGAATCCACAAATAGAACAAGGATTAGATTCTTTGGGTCTTCCCCTGCATTGGCTTCCTCCTCCGTCTCTACCTCTACCATGTCTTCCTCTACCTGCATAGTTAGCTTGCTGTGTACTTGCTTCATCATCCACTTTCTTTCCTCTTCCTTTGTTATCTTTGGCTTTACTCTTATCAGTATACAAAGCAGAAGATTGATTACCTTTGGAACCTTCTCCATTCTTCATGAGCTTGGCCTCTTGAGTAAGTAGTTGTCCCATACGTGTATTGAAATCTGGTACATGCATATCCATGTATACATCCATTGTTGTTGTAAAGGCTTCCCACGTGGCCTCTGCCTTCAGACCATTGATGACTTGCCTTACAATTTGTTTTTCATCTATCACTTCTCTAATGCTTCCTAGTTGATAAAAAATATCTTTGATCTTTGTGACAAAATCAATCACATTTTGCTTGGAAGATTTCTTGAGTGTTGTGAAGTCCAACCATAGTTGGTTCTTTCTGGCCTTTGTGCTTGAAGAGAAGAAGACCTCAAGTGCATTCCACACTTCTTGTGATGTGTTACAGCTTCTAATGTGAGGCAAAAAAAAATGTGAGATAGAGTTGAGGAGATAAGACCTTGCAAGTGCATCCTTAGGTTGACCTTTATTCCTAAGACTTGTCATAACTTCATCTCCAGCTATATAACCATATAGATTCCTACCTTGAAGATGACCTTCCATCCTTAAAGACCAGGGTGAGTAGTTACCTCTATCCAATTTGTCAATTGATGAAGGAAATCCATCTGCCTTGTTGTCCAACCTTGCTTTGATACCACTGTGAAGATGGATTTGCACTTGATGAAGATGAAGTGGTGCTGCAAAAACTTTGCACTACACCAGCCAAATGAACTCCATAGATATGTGGTGGGGGCTTTTAGCTTGCCAAAGGATGTATTAGACACCCTATGTACCTTGGAATATCACTCTCAAAGAGATGAATTAAAACAGAAAGGTAGGAGTTGATCCACAAGTAAAAAAACTTGCTATTTTTGTTCATACACTTGTCTAGTGTTTTGAACAATTCTTTAGTCACAATAGCAATTGTCTTAATTCCTTTTGGGAAAATCTAATTAACTTAGTAAGCTAATAATCATGAGTGATTTCATAAAAAATGATGGACTACATGTAGAGAAACAAATTTAGCAAGTCATAGGTCCATCCCAACATTCACGGTCTGCAACAGTCATCAGACTAGTGAGCAAAAATATGATAATATCTCACTGAGAAGCAATGATAATGAAACTTTGTAAGATTATAAAAGATAGTATGTTGATTCTAGCATACATGAAATCATGGCAAATGATCAACTATACACTGAGAACAAGCTTTGAGAAACTCACTGTTCTAATGGGGTACTAACAGAGAAGTAAAGTATGGAGAGATATAGTCAACTTCTAATGAATATATCCCACGATTGCAAAATCCAAAAGGAATGAAACTTTGGGAGTATGTACTTAAAGATCTAACTTTAACAAGTTAAATAATTGAGAATGATGGATCATGCTCAGCAAAACCATCTCTTCAATCTGACTAAGAAAAAATGAGATATATGAAAGTGAACAGACACTCACATAGACATGAAGGTATGGTCACAAATGATCATGAATTCAAATGTATATTGAATGTAAATTACAATGGACTCAGTGATACATGTGTGTGCCTTGATATCACACTCTGATATGGCAAGAAGCGCAACTAATGAGTGTGTAAAACCCACGACTAAAGCATGTGTATATATAGTGATGATTGGAGCCAAGTTTTGAATTTGAATCTTGCTCACCTAAAACATCTTTTCCTAATTCTTAGTGATAGATTCGCAATAGCTCAATCACGAGATTGTGTCTTTTCTTTCCCTTCTCATCAAGTGGATTCAACCACTTAGATTCCTTCAATTTTACATCAAGTAAATACTTAAAGAGTTACAAGGGTGAGTTCATATGTGAACTCTTCACCAACAATATTCACCCCGGGACAATAGTTAATGATAGAGCCATTCAAGACAATGGAAGAAACTCTCAACCGGGAAGTGGTAATGCTAGATATCAAGGTTCTGGATGAGGATGGAGTGAGTAGGAGGGATGGAAACACTGATTCCAAAGGTTAAGGGCCAAAGTGTTTGTTTTGTATGGAAGTTGGTCATGTTGGAGCAAACTGCAAGGAAGGTCAAGAGTATGATCGATAAAAGTAGGAAGCTAAATTGAAAGATCTTATGAGCAGCATGGTTTCTTTTAGCTTTGAAGAAACAATGATGATAGTAGAAACTAGATCAGGGAAACAAATAAAGGGGGAGGAATGTTCCCACCATCCTAATGTTCACGAGTAACATGAATTATATACTCACGCTTCACGATGGGCTAACGAGTTGCTAGTATATTTTAATTATACAACTTCACATTCTTTCGTTTTGCATCAGGAGTATATTTTAGATATTTCTTTCACACATACTCTAGATCCACCAACTTTTTGGAACAAAAATCTTTCATTATGCTTGAGGTAGACGTGATCTTCAAGAAACTCATCATTGGAATGATGCCACATATACTCCTTGTAGAGATTTATTTGCATTTTTGTTGTATTGAGAGTTTGATCATAGGATCAACCTCTTATGTAAGTTGCAAAGCATTTAAACTTTTAAAAGGGGAAAGGTAAAAGACCTATAAGCCACGAGTTAGAAGTGGTTGGGATTGATTCTCAATCAATCAATCAAAAGGTAGATGTGATTTCAAATTTACCTTTTCCTAGATTGTAGGAAATGATTCCAATCAATCTAAACTTAGAAATTAGCCCAATTTTGAATTCAAATCCTTTAAGAAAAGGTGTGGCCATGTACTCAAGAGTCTATATGAAGACTCCAAAACATTTGTACACTAAATAGCATAATGATTTGAAGCAATACATATACTTCTTGTTCATTGCTTGGTGCCACATCAGCTTTCAGCTCCTTCTTCCTCAGATTCAGTCAACTTGAAGAGAGTGCTACTCTCTCTATAGATCTCCCAATTCAATGTTTCAGGTCTCATTGAAAGTTATTACTGTCTAGTTTATGCCTATAAATTTTAGATCATTTGGTGCATTATTTTTGGAGATATTGAAGATTTTCAGTCTTGAGGTCATTCTTTGCAACTCCCTAGAATTTCGAGATGACACCAATATAGTGCTAAGGTGATTGCTCCTTGCTTGGTTCATATAAGCTAGGTCTCTTATGAATTATAGCAAGCCAACCCTATGTATGACATCCCCTTAAGAGGAATTTTTCTGATTTCTACTCTGTTGAATGCTTAGAGTGTTTGAAGTCATAATTTCGATCCATTTTTAGAAGGTTCTTGTGAGCTAGTCATGGTGCAAGTTATCTGTCTTGCTTCAACTTGTTCTTGTTGATGTTCCAAAGTACCTATTGGGTTTTATTTCACTAACCACAAACCCACAAGGTCTATTTTACATATCCAATGAGCTAGGGATGGTCTTATGCTGGTTTGCAAGACCAAATTCACCACTTGACAACTCATCTTTCTAAGCCTCTCTAAGCTTCTCCAACTTCTTTTAGTGGTATCAGAGCAACTTCAACATGGGAGACAACTTTCCATCAATGATTGAGAAGCTCGATAGACATAATTATGCTGCTTGGCAAATTAGAATGGAGGATTATTTGCAAGGAAGAAATCTATATGGGATTGTATCAGGTGATGAAGCAATCTCTGATTTTCTATTACAACATATTAGAGGATGCAAGGCATTGCAAGAGACTTGGGATGCCCTAGAGACTTTATTTTTTGCTAATACAAAGGCATTGAAGAACCATCTTTGGAATGAGTTCAACCAAATGAAGAAGAGTTCAAAATAAACCATCACGAAGTTTGTTACAAAGGTCAAGGAGGTATCGTATCGATTGGCATCCATTGGAGAGCTGATTGAAGAAGAATCCATCATGAGGCAAATTCTCAGTGGGATTAGAGGTGACAAGCAATGGCAATCTTTCAACATAGCCTATGATCTCATCATGGATGTGCAAACTCTAGACTTCAACATCTTTCTTGGACAAATCTTCAATCAAGAGGCCAACAATAGCATAGGAAGGTAACTCCTATCATGGTAATTCAACTAATGCTCTATATGCAAATACGAAGGACAAAAAGCTGAACGGAAAGAAGAAGGAAGAAGATGCTGAGGAGATTCCCAAGCCAAGTTTGCAAGCAAGAGCAAGTGGAAAGGGAGGAAGAAAGGACCAAAGCATGACAAGAAAAAAGGCATGAATGTTCAAGCTTGTGCCATTTGTGATAAGACCAACCACACCACATGGAATTGCTGGTTCAATGGGGAGACCCAGAAAGGCAATGGAAGAGGTAGATATAGCAGCAATAGAGGGAGAGGTGGACACAACTTCAACAGTAACAATAGAGGCCATAATGAAAGGGACTACAACAATTATTCTGAAGATCAACAACATGAAGCCTCATTGCTCTTGATGAATCTAAGCCATAAGGAAGGTAAAACGGATGATAATTTGTTCTACATAGATTTAGGTTCTTCAAATCATGTTGTAGGCAAAATAACTCGCTTAAGGCTGATTTGGAAAGTCAAAAGCATAGACATGAAGTTCAAACATGAGATGAGACTAAGCACAATGTGGAGAAGATTGGTAATGTCAAAGCCTCCAATGGTAGGAAAAATATTATGAGCAAGGTACTCTATGCACCCACTATCACTAAGAACCTTATATGTGTAGGCCAAATAGTTGAAAGAGACTTTCAAGTTAGGTTCACCCAACATGGAACTTATATGGAAGATTGTGTCAAGGCTTCAAGAAGATAGTCAGAGGTGAAGAGCATGGTAGGCTCTTTACTTTTGAAGTAGGAGAAAACAAAAACATAGCTCTATTCAACTTTAGGTCTAAAACCCTAAGTGAGCTTGAAGTGTTGCATAAGAGGCTAGCTCATGTGAATGAAAGAACCTTGAAAGATATATGCAAGGACTAAAGTGTTCTAGGATTTCCAAACATATCAAAGCAACACATGATCAACATATGTGATGCATGTCATATTCGGAAGGAATAAAGACAACCATTCAACCACAAAGGCTACATCCACAACAACTTATTGGACTTAGTACTTATAGATGTATGGGGACCAAGTCAAGAACCTTCATTGGTAGGATCAAGGTATTATGTCTCATTTATTGATGACCATAGTGGATGGACTATTCTATACTTTATCAAGAGTAAGAATGAAGTGTTTGATTGCTTCAAAAAGTATCTAGCACATGTGGAGAATCATATAGGTAGATAAATCAAGAAGCTCAGATCTGATGGAGGGGGAAAATACTTCTCCAAGGAGTTTGATGCATTCTTGTAGGATAAAGGTATCAAAAGGTAAGTGACTACTCCTCAACTCATTGGAATTGTAGAGAGGAGAAACAATACATTGGTTGGATCAGACAGAACAATGCTTGAAGAGAAGAGGTTGCCATAGTATCTATGGGCAGAGGCTATTTCAATTGTTGTGTACCTTGTCAATAGACTACCATCCAAATCACCTCAAGGTATGACTCCTTATGAAGCATGGTATTTTAGAAAACCTAGTCTTGGACATTGCAAGGTGTTTTGTTGTTTAGCTTATATTCATGCACCATCACAAATAAGAGGTAAGCTAGATGAAAGGGCAATAAAGGTAGTGTTTATTGGCTATGACTTAGCTTAGATGGGTTATAGGCTCTATAATCCTCCAACCAAGCAATTCACTACAAGTAGAAATGTTGTGTTTGAAGAAATAGGTCTTGGTATGATAAAGAAAAACAAAAGGTAACTCTACCATATGATCTTGATTCTAATTCTCATCAAATAACAAGCAAGCATGATACATAGGTCCAAGATCCAAGAAGTGATACAGATAATGACCAAGATGAAAGGGAAAATGATTACAAACTATGGAAGTCAAGAGGCAAAGCAAAGATGCACGAGTTTGGAGAATGCTCCACGCAAGCACCTAGAAATCAACAAGAGAGAAGAAACAACCACAAAGGTATGGATATGATTCCACATTTGTTACAAAGCATTCAACCTACTTGGCAAATGACTCAATTTCAGAGGAACCCTCAACCTATGAAGAGGCAAAGGGAAACCCTAATTGGCAAAAGGCCATGAAAGAAGAAATAGATGCATTGAAGGAGATGGACACTTGGGATTTGGTTCCAATATCATCCAGTCAAGAGGTAATTGGTTGCAGATGGGTATATAAAGTTAAAAGAGAATCAGATGGATCAATTTGCACATACAAGGCAAGATTAGTTGCCATTGTATGAGCCCAAATTTTGCTAAACGGGTTAAGGAAGAATTAGATGGATTAGTCAGGGTGGCTTTATCGTCCCTATCAAATATCCAAAATGGGATTCACCAATTGTGGTAGTTCTAAAGAAAATTAGTTACAGATCTACAAAGATTATTAGAAACTCTATTCAGTCACAATTTTGGATCCCTTCCCTTTACCATTTTTGGATACGATGTTGGATGTAGTGGCTAGATGCAAAATATATTATCTTCTAGACATATTTAGCAGATACAATCAAGTTCACATGCTTGAGGTAGATGTTCCTAAAATAGATTTTCTCACTAATTTGGGTGTTTTTGCATGTACAATAATGTGGTTTGGTCTCTGGCATTCCGCTAGTACTTTTGAGCACTGCATGCATCAAACTTATGCTCCATATTTGACTAGTTTTATGCATGTATTTTTGGACCTTTTTTTATTTCGGGTAATCAAGCGGGTCATTTGCAAACTCGGGCATGTAATTTCTAAAGATGGAATTGCAGTCAATATGGATAAGATTAAGGTGGTTTTGGAAGCACCTCCATTGCAATCTTCAAAGGAAGTTTCATGATTCTTATGCCAGATACGATGGCATGGCTGACATTTGCATTATCTGGCCCATATCAGGATGCCTTTAAAAAATTTGGCTCATACAAAACCAACAGAATACAAGTGGACTCTAGAATGTGATCTAGCTTTTTGACAGTTAAGAATCCTTCTCACCAATGCATGAGTTCTTCAAGCTCCCAACTTGAATCACCTTTTCCATGTCTTTGTTGATGCTTCAGATATTGTTATTGGCTTAGTTTTGATGCATAACACGAGTCGTAGGTGGTTCAACCCTATTTATTATGCTAATAGACACCTTGCCTCTAAAGAATGAAATTATATAGTTACACAGAGAAAATGTTTGGGGATTATTTATTCTATAAAAATTTCCAACATTATTTTTTGGACGGATCTTTTGCTTTTCATGTGGACCATTATGCTCTGCTTTATTTGGTAAAACAATAGAATCTAGTGGGACGACTTGCAAGATGGGTGCTATTATTGCAAGTTTATGAGTATGAAGTGGCTCATCGATTGAGTTCTTCCCATGTGATTGTTGATTTTGTATCACATCTTGATAATGGTGAACCTCCAATTGGTATTGATGATTCATTTCCTGATGAAAAATTCTTTCAAGTTAGAGAAGCTAATAATTCCATATCGATTCACCTAACCTCATGTGAAGAAATGATGTGATTTTTAGTGATTGGTATTCCCCCTTCTCAGTTAAGGTCTATAGCTTGGAAGAAGCTCACATTGTGTAGTAGGCGATTCTCTATCATTCTTGATTAACTATATTTCCATGATTTGACTGGCTTTTGGTTGCACTATGTCTCTCCCCATGAAGTTCTTAGAATTATTTTTGAAGCTCATGATGGTCCCTCAAAATAGACATTTGGGAGTCAAGTTAATAATTTGAAGATATTATCCAATTTCTTATGGTGGTCTAATAAGAAAAAGGATATTCGTGCTTATGTATGGTTATGTGACCCTTGTCAACACACTAGGGAACCATAAGTAGTTCATCAATTTCCCTTTTAACTTGTTCTTCCTTTATAATCATTTAAAAAATGAGGATTAGATTTTATTGGTCTTATTTGACCTCTTGCACCTCATTTTGGACATGCTTTTTTTCTTACATGTACTGATTACAACAATCAATGGGCTAAGGCTTGGGCCTTATGACATGTGACTATAGGAAGTGTTGCAACCGTGCTGACATAGCAGCTCTTTCCTTGATTTGGGTTGCCACTTGAGTTATTATTTCATCATGGTATGCATTTTTTAATTCATCATGTTCATGATATTATATAGTATAACAACATTGACCATACGTTCAGTACTCCTTATTATCCTCGTGTAAATGGATTATTAGAAAGTACCAATAAAGTTCTTTTACTTATGCTGAAGAAAATGTTGTTAGAAAATCTAGAAAAATGGTAACAATATCTACCTACTGTTTATGGGCTTACTATACTCCATATAAGGGTTCTACTAGTTTTACCTATAGATAGATAGATATCTAGTTTTTTAATTCATCTTTTTTCATGATATTATATAATATTATGACATTGAGCATAAGTTTAGTACTCCTTATTATCCTTATGTAATTAAATTATTAGAATGTACCACTAAAGTTCTTTTACTTATGCTAGAAAAAATGCTATTAGAACATCTACAAAAATGGGAACAATATTTACCTACTATTTTATGGGCTTAGTATACTCCATATAAGGGTTCCACTAGTTTTACTTCTAGATAGATAGATATTGCTCCTATGGAATTTGGGGTCCCTAGTCTTGGAATTGTGATTCAAGAATGCTTAGTCCCAAGAAAATTATTTTACCTATCGTGTGCAAGCTTTCTGATCTTTGGAAGAGTTGTGGTATCAAAGTTTGCTTCTTATGGAGGAAAGACAAATTCAACAAAGCTGATTGTATGATTTCCATTTGAAGACTCCATTTCTTGGTGCAATGATTTGTTCTTGTATTTTTATTCTAAGATGAAGTGTCAAGAGGGAAAATTCAAAATTTGATGGACCAATCCTTTTGAGATCCATTCTGAAATTGGTCTCGTAATTTTTCGGTTAGAAACATTGCAGGGTGAGGTTCTTCAGATTCCCATTAAGGGGTCCAAACTTTGACGCTACCATTCCCTTTTATTTATGAAGTAGGATCTAAGAAAATTAGTCTAATCGATTAATGTGCATGTTCATGCTTAGTTAATGGGCAACGATGCTAGGCTCATGCAGACAGGGTGACAACTAAGGATCTTCTCATAATACTGACCATTGATATGAAACCTCACATGTAGATTGAATGCAATGATTATCCTCAAAGTGGCCTCCAATGAGTAAGCCATTATAAGCCGCTCTGAGCATATGATCCCATTTTCTATGTATTTTGCAATCTTGACATGCTTCGCAAGCAACTAGCGATGATGACAGTGATAATGCTCCCGAATTAGATTAGGTTCAGTGATCTATGTATGATGCAGATTCCATAGAGGCTCACTATAGAGAGAGTGGAATGGTTCTGAGCCAAGGATTTTCTAGAATATGTGATGATCAATTGGACACAATTGATTGTCCATCCGATGGCATGCTCATTTTTAGCTCATATGAATGAGAAAATGAATTACAAAGGAGAACATATCATTTTATTTAATGTGTAGATTGGCAATAACATCATCTTAGTGTTGATGTGGCTTATATTGCACATTAGTTGGGGTTGAGCAGTGACAGTATTAGAGTGCCGGCCATTTTAGTATCCAAGGAGGAGATGGAGAGAATTTTTGGCAGAGCATGTTCAAGTGAATAAGAATATGTCAGGTTGCTCGATACCTCACCCTAGAAGATGGGATTGTGTTTGGCTACATTGGCATTAAACCTGCAAAGCAAGGAGTATGGGGCTTTGCAAACCCTTTTCTCATTGTTAAAAGAAGCTCCAGAAGAAGGATTGAAGGTTAACTGAGAAAAAATCTTCTTCTCCAAGCTAAAGAAGGCAGTTCAACAGCTCCATCATGTGTCAAAGAAGGTTCAAGAGATCAACATGAAGCTAGGAGTCTTATTCTCACTTTTGATTTATGCAAGAACACTTCGGACGATACGACAGCTAGAAGAGGTGGAGGACACTATATTCCTATGAGAGCTTAAACACCATGGGAAGACCAAAGCCCCTATAGAGGAGAGAGAGGTTGGTTGACCACATAAGTAGATAACGGTGAATATTATCTAGGAAGCACTCTAATGAGTGGAGGAAGATGAATCATGCATCCTCCTTCTCATCAAGATGATGATATGTAATGTTATTGTTATTCAAAAGTAGTTCTAGTGAGGAACATTAGGAAAACCATTGCAATGGTTGCAAGCAAAGGATGGAATCTCTTCCAATTGGATATCAACATTGCCTTTCTCAATGGGGACTTGGGGGAAGAGATATACATGGAGCAACCACTAGGTTTTGTTCATAAAATGTTTCCACATCATTTTTGTAGGTTGAAGAAGGCACTTTATGGCCTAAAGAAAGCTCTAAGGCTTGGAACAAGAGATTGGAGAAGTATTTGATCAAATGTGGTTACAATCAATGCAAGTCAGATCCATCTCTCTTCATGAAACAAAGAGGAGGACTTGTACTCTACATGTGTTTGTATGTAGATGATCTTATCATTATAGGTGATGATATAAACCGATGTCAATTAGGTCACTTCGAAAGAATATAGGAGTACAAGTGGTTACCTAGTCATGCTAGGTAAGAAGATCATCTCATGGATTTCAAAGAAGTACACCACATTGGCATTATCTTGCATTGAGGTTGAGTATTGAGCTTTCAATCAATTCACATGTGAGATAATGTGGATTAAGAAGCTATTTATGGATCTTGATTTGTAGGTTGACTCATATCCAACCTTTTGTGACAACATGAGTAGCATTCATCTAGCATCAAATCGAATCTATCATGCTAGAACTAAGCATATTGAAGTGCAGTATCACTTCATAAGGTAAATGGTGGTATCCATGGAAGTTTTAGTACATCCTATAGGTACCAAGTATCACTTTCATGACATATGTACAAAGCTTTGGATGGGATGAAGATTTCAAAGTTCAAGTAATGCATCGACATGAAGGATCTTAGATGAAGGTGAAGATTTGAAGCTTGAGGGGGAGTGTTAAAAATTCATGGTGAATCAATCATGGACATGTGGAAAAATGTAAAGAAGCATAGAATCACGAGAGTTTATCAAATGATCTTGATCAACCACTCCCCAAGTCATCTCAATTAAGTCCTCTAGTTTAGGAGGCTGATTTTTGGGAAAGGTGTTTCCTAGGTTATAGGGGCCAACTTCTCTCTATAAAAATAGCTTGTATTCGGAATACCTTTGTTTCATATTGTTGGAATTCTAATTCATATAGAGTGTGCACTAAGTGTTGGAGTTGTAATAAGCAAGCCACTTGCTTGCTTGTTCGTTATCTTTGAGTATGCATATCTATGTGTGTGCATGGGCTCTATTGCAACTCTCTACCTCTAAGTTTTTAGCATTGGTTATGCCTCCTTATGTATCTAGTTGATGTAACACTTGTTTAATTGGATAGCTATTAGATTCTATGATAAGCACACTAAGTTTCTAGAGCATTCTCTAAGTACTTTTGAAGAAATGTTTAAAATAGTGAAGTTTGGTGATTGATATCTCTCTTTGTGTGTAGGCTCTATTGGATCTAGCTTTCTCTCCATTGTAAGGGCTAGTTCTCCTTCCCTATATATGACCTTTCTATGCTTTTCGTGTCCTTGGATAGCCCTTAGGGGCTCTAAAGTTGAGCTAAGTTTGGAATTCATTCTCCATTTATTTTTTGAGAAATAACTTCTAGAGCAAAGTGTAGTCTCTATTTGACTAGCTATTGTAAACATCCAACTAGCTCATCTTATGGACATTGTTTCTCTTAGGGCACACATCCATTTGGGGGGAAATTTTACTTTTTTTGAAATTTCCTTATGTGTAGTATAGTTCTAGAAAAGCTCACTTGAATTTTGTGCATATGCTATGATAAAGAGCAATTTTGGCATGCAATAGTCAAAGAAGGGTACATGTGGAGGTCATTCACACTTTGTCATTGCATAGGGGTTGAGATACTTAGCCCAACGCAAAGATCATGCAATGATAAAAACTTGGTCGTCTTTCGTTCCATGCCTCATATGGATTCATGTCATTCAGAGCCTTTAATCGTATTCTATTTACCAAATAGGCAAAAATAAATACTAGCTCTACCCACAAGTAGTTAGGAAGTTTCTTCTCATTGAGTGTGGACCTTGAAACCTCCACATTTTTTATATTTCTTCTCTCTGTGACTCCATTATGCTTAGTATTGTGTCTGATAGTGATTTCCTTTTGGTTCCTCTCTCTTAGATATAAGAATAAAATTCATGGGAGAATTATTGACCCCTCCATTTGAACTTAGTCATTTTAGGGTTTTACCTGTTTGATTCTCCGCAAGAGCTAAGTACTTTCAAAGCATGAAAATAGTTCATCCTTATGCTTCATGAAATATAAGATGTTCCATCTACTACAATCATCTATGAATGACACATAATACCTTGATCCATAAATTGAAGGTTCTTTGCTTGCTCCCCAAAACATGAGTGGAAAAGGTCCAAGAGATCTCCATGTATGTAGCCTTTCTTGGTGAATCATTGCCTGTGTGACTTACCAAACTGACATGCACTAAACTTGTATATGATGTGCTGTTTTGATATGTTGATAAATCCAAGTACGCTCTCATATCTACTAAGTTTTTTGAGGGATCTATCTCCAATGTGAGCTAGCCTCTTATGCCAAATCTCTAATTTTGATAGGGCTTGAGTGCCGTAGTTGAACAAGGCCATATTCTTTGTGTCTTATAGTTCTAAAATGAAAAACTTACCTATCTTCTCTCCTGTTTCTATCTTCTTGAATCCCTAATATGGGTCCTCAAAATATGCTCCACGCTTGGTAAATCTTACCTGCCTTGGATCCCTAAATTGGATCCTGAACATATGCTCCATGCTTCATAAATCACACATGTGAACCTTTCTCAACAATCTGACCTACATTCATAAGGTTCTTGCTAAATCGCTCTAATGTCCTGAGGAATCCCCTCACTTTTGGGGTAGTTTAGCACAGATTATGAGGAAGTTTTCACTCTACTATGAGCACGGAGAACCAAATTGAACACGGAGATCGAGAGTCTCTCAACCACCCAGCCACGCAATGATACTACTATTCCCTCTCTCTACTTTCCATGAAGGTCATTAGTCATAACCTCTCACATGAGTGCCACTTGGCACTCATGTGAGTATCCTTCTTTAAATGTCTAAGAGGTGGTTCACACTCCTTACCCCCACCTCATAAGGATACTCTACATAACATTTCCTTCCCCTTAATTCCATTTTTGTTCTCAAAAATGGTATTGGAAAGTCTGATAGAAGGAGAGAAATAATAGGACACCACTCCCACTATATCCCCATGTATAGCAATACATAGTCATATCTCCGTGTTGTTTCCCTGTATCCTTCCCCTTAAGAAAGCCTTTGGAAAGGTTGTCTAAAACTGGGAAACCATCTCTGAAGGGTGCTAACCTACTCCCAGGTGGCACTATCTTCTAAACTATCTTTCCACTTTATTAGACACTCTTTATATAGGTGACTTCTCGTCCGTTTCTCTCGAGTGCGTAGTATGCTCTCTGACTCATGTGGAATTGATTGAACAGAAATAGGCTCTACTACCTCATTGTCTCGAATGAGGTTGTCAGATTCACCCAGGCTTTTCTTAAGCCGACTAACATGAAAAACTAGATGGATTTGACTATTCTCTAGAAGTTGGAGCTGGTAAGCCATCTTTCCTATTCTCTTAAGTATTTGGAAAGGTCCACAATACCTAAGAGATAGTTTTGGACAAGGTCCCGTCTTCATGGTTTTAGACCTAGATGAAACTCTAAGATAGACCTACTCTCCTACATCAAATTTGATATCTCTCCTTTGAAGGTCAGCATAGGCTCTAGCTCTATCCTGAGCTCTCCTAATGCTGTCCTTAGCAAGCCTAAGCATATCATTCATCTCTTCCAAGAAGTCCTTTGCAACTTGAACTTTCTCATTCTGCAAGCCTACTGCATAAGGAGCTCTTGGCTGAAACCCATACATAAGCATAAATGTACTATGCCCAGTGGAAGAGTGCTTGGCACTATTATATGCAAACTCTACTATAGGTAAGTACTCTTCCCAATTAGTTTGCCTTTCATTCACATATGCTCGAAGCATATCTTCTAGGATTTGGTTAACCCTCTCTGTTTGCCCATCCAACTATGGATGCTCAACCGTACACATGCTAAGTTTCATGTCCAACCTTTTGAAGACCGCTCTCCAAAAGTGACTAGTAAACTTCCTATCTTGATTAGAAACTATGTCTAAAGCAAGACCATATAACCGGCATAGGTTCTCTACAAAAAGTCTAGCCAACTCTGATGTCTTCACTATAGTACGTGTCGGAATAAACCTAGCCATTTTGGTTAACCTATCCACAATTACCCAGACTGAGTCGTGCCCTCTGTGTGCCTTAGGTAATCTGACTATAAAGTCCATGGAGATACTCTCCCACTTCCCATTAGGAATATCCAATGGGTCCAATCCTCAATCTCTCAGCTTTTTTGACCTGGCATTTAGTGCACTTTACCACATGCTCTAGGATGTCCTTATGAAGTCCAGGCCAATAAACTGCCTCTTAAGAAGATCATAAGTCTTGTTAACTCCTGGGTGTCTCGCACTAGGTGTGTCATGACACTCATACAAAATATGTTTTCTCATCTCAAGATCTCTAGGGACGCATACCTTACCTTTAAATAACATATATCCATCATGGACACTGTAATTCTTCCACTTGAATCCTTCTTGAGTACCCCGTCGATACTCCATCCTCACTGGAAACCCGTATATCACAATCCCCATTCTCTATGGCTTCCCAAATCTTTGAATATGTAGGATCAAGCCTACATTTCCCTCTAATGGACTCAAGTAGCTCACTAGTGATCTGAGTAAAACTCAGTCCATTGAGCATAGGCATGCGGCTAAGTGAATCAGCCACTACATTAAACTTTCCCTTCTTATACCTAAGCTCATAATCGAACTCTTGAAGGGTCTCCGCCCATCGGGCCTTCCGACCTTTAAGGTCTGTTTGATTTGAGAGCCACTTAATGCTCTCTTAATCAAACACTATCATAACTTTGGCACCATATAAATAATGATGCCACTTCTTCAAAATAGTCTTTTCTAAGCAATCTTATTTATGGATTGGAGATTGAGTACCTATACAATGAGAAATGACTCTAAGAATATGACAAGTTTCACGAGGTACTGTTAGAGTAGACATGATGAAAAGTCAAGAGAAATGAATCATAATGTGTATTGATATTGCACGCATTATAAAAATAATTTGTTGTGGTCTTCAGTCACGTTGAAATAGTACAATCTATACTCAAAAGACCAGCTACAATCACTCTATATTGCTCTACCACCCACGACTAGAAGTATGGTGTTTATAACCACATTTTGATTTTTTGTGGTTAGATCTTCTACCTAAAAGGTATTATGACTATCATAGGAACAATCTTAATTTGAATTCAAAAGATAATTTGGTGTTTCTACCTCCCTTCAATCATGAGACTCTCTCCATATCTTGCTTTACCATTGATTGAGATAATCTCAAAGCTTTAACATTTGAAGTCTTCAAACCATATGTTTATGCCAAAAAATAATTGAGATATATGAGCACTCAACAAGCTCTTAGGCTTTCTCCTTGTACCAGCAGTCGAGCTTGTGAGAGCATAGCTAAAGTATGCATGTACACATGCATAAGTAGCTTAGGGATGGAGTGTGATATTTCCCGAGATGGAAGCATAGTATATGTGAGATATGGTTTAGACTTTCAAAACCAAATGAGAGCTCTATGTGGTCATACCTTAAATTTGTTCATTTAAAATGGTTATCAGTATAAATATTTCATAAAAACTGAAGTATATTTTTTATGTTTTACTTATATGATCCTTTTCTTGTAGCAAATTTTATGAAATAGATAAAGAAATATGTACTTAGTTCATTGGAGTACAAGTTTGGCACTGCCTGGTCTCAAAAATGGTGTCTTCATGAGATGTGGATATTTATGTCACATCATAATGAAAATACATAGTAGGCATAGATTTCTTTGTTATATATATATGTTGGGAAAGATGGATGGACACCTCAAGAAATGAGTTGGTACCGCCAAAACCTGCTTAGTATCTACCCTATTTTTCTTTCGATTTCTGTTGTAGGCCCTCTTAGCTTGCAAATGACACAAATAAAGTACCTATGTACTTTGGAGATGATGCTCCAAACAATTAGATCAAAACAGATAACTTTGCAACTAGCTTGTGATAAAAAATTTTCTATTTTGGTCTTGACACCTACTAGATATTATGTTCAATGCTCACAGTACAGTAGCAATTAGGAAGCCTCCTTTTGGGTGAATCAAATTAGTATGGAGAGCCAATGATTCCAAGTGAAATCTTTTAAAATGATAGATTACACACTGAGCAATCAATTTAGCAACTCAACCCTTACCCTTGACTTTTTAGGAGATGTGCAGAGACTGTCTAGTGACAACTTAGAGACGCTTTTCTCCCAATTGGCTGAATGAAACTTCTTCAAACCTTTGCAAGCTTGTAGTAGACTTTGCGCTGGTTCCAATGAGCTATACATGATTGAAAATAGCGGAGAGAGCACTGAGGTATGAGCATTACAAGTAAACTGTTCTGAGTGACAATGGCATAGAAGGAGAGAACGTGATCAATGATATATTGTATTATAAAACAATTTTGTACATGATCAATGGCATGAATATGATGCCCAATGATAGTGATAGGAGTAGGCTATAGTGTAAGCCTCTAAACGTCAACAAATGAGCTACAATATGCTCAGTAATGGGGGTACTAATGGCCGCGTGATTATATGTCTCTTTTATAGAAAAACTCTTCACATTTGAATTTAAAATTCAAATGATCTTCCACCTAAACATTCTTCCACTAAATGTGGAGATATTCTCTCATCACATTTTTTCTCCTAATTCCATGAGTTTAATGGATTTACTAGATTCCTCCAAGTAAAAAAGACTTTTACAAAAGTTTAATGGTAAAAATGATAAGCAATGGTTCATGTGGTTCTTCAACTATTTGCACATAGTTTCTTAAATGCATAGCCAAGTGAAGGCTTGGCATTTGCACCAATAGGTACTAAACCTGTAAAGTTTAGTACCATCAAGTGCTTTGGTCAATAAGTCTACACATTGCATATTAGTTGATACATATGCAAGTTGAATCTCCTTGCTCAATAGCTTCTCCCTCACATAATGATAGTGAACTTCTATATGCTTGGTTCTTGCATGATAGATGAGATTTGTTGCAAGGTGCAAAGAGCTTCTATTGTCACCAAAGATCATAGGTGAGTTAGAATGTAGTCCCAAATCTGAATATAACAATCTAATCCATATGGCTTCTTGAGTAGCATTGGCTAGTCCTTTGTATTCAGCCTCTGTGGAAGATAAAGCAACAGTAGGTTGCTTCTTGGAAGACCATGATGACTTGATTTTGAGTACCTTTGAGATACTTCAAAATCCTATTGGCATCTTCCAACTGAGGTGCTCTAGGTTTGTGCATGAATTGACTTAAAAAACTTACTCCATAAGCAATATCAATCCTTGTCAATGTTTCGTAGTTTAGGCTTCCTACTATGCTTTGATATCCTACTACATACTGAGCAATGTCTTTAGCAAGTAGAAGCTTACCCCTGATATTTTAGGAACTCTCCAGAGAATGACCAGTGATGAGTTTGAGACAATGTCTCCCAATTGGCATAATGAAACTTCTTCAAACCTTGATAGATTGTATTAGACTTTGAGCTTGTTCCAACAAGCTATTGATCATTTAAAATGGTGGAGGGATCACTAAGATATGAGCAAGACAAGTACACTATTCTGAGTGACAATGACAGAGAGACCAATAGAGGTGATCAATGATATAATGTACTATATGACAATGTTGTACATGATCATTGGCATGAATATGATTCCCAATGATGGTGATAGAAGTAGGCTATAGTTTAAGCTTCTGAACTACATCAAATGATCAACAATTTGCTCATTAATGGGGGCTTTCTGAGCCGCACGTTTTCAACTATCTTATATAGTGACTTTTCTCCAAGTTTGAATATTAAAATTCAAATAGAGCTCCACCTAAAAAGGTTCCTCTAAGTTAGGAATGATTCTTCTAAGTGAGATTCATAGCTGTTAGTTCTCCAAACTCCACGAAGAAGATGTGATTCCAATATTCTCTCTAGGATTTATCTTTTACAAGAAGTAAATGATCAAATTTTACAAGCAATGGGTCATGTAGTCCTTCAATCATTTGTACATAGCTTCTTCCAATGCCTAGCCAAGTGTGAAGGCTTGGAATTTGCTCGAAGATCTTGCCCTCAAGCCAAACATCTTGGCTTGCTCTTCTTCATCAATCCTCTTGAATGTCCTGCAATACAATCATAGTTGTAAACCTGCAAAGTTTAGTACCATCAACTGCTTTGGTCAATAAGTATGCACATTGCATATTAGTTGATACATATGCAAGTTGAATTTCCTTGCTCAATAGCTTCTCTCTCACATCATGATAGTGAACCTCTATATGCTTGGTTCTTGCATGATAGATAGGATTTGCTGCAAGATGTAAAGAACTATTATTGTCACCAAACATCATTGGTGAGTTAGAATGTAGTTGCTTCTTGGAAGACCATGAAATGGGCTTATCACTTGCAACAGCAAGATAACCTGAGGTACTCCTCCTATCATCCTTACAACCTTCCCAATCTGCATCTGAATAAAGTTTGATATCCAAATCTGAAGTATATGGAAAGTATAAACCTTGATTTTGAGTACCCTTAAGATACTTCAAAATCCTCTTGGTAACTTCCAAGTGAGGTGCTCTAGGTTTGTGCATAAATTGACTTAAGACACTTAGTCCATAAGCAATATCAATCCTTGTCAATGTAGCATAGTTTAGGCTTCCTACTATGTTTTGATATCCTGCAATGTCTTCAAGCAAATCACCTTCATGAGCACTTAATTTTTTATTTACCTCCATAGGAATACTAGCTATTTTGGATTTGATTCTTGATGTGTTTCATGCCATTGGCATCACTACATGTAAGTATGATATCATCAACATCCACACATAGGTATATCACCTCTGAATTACTTCTCTTGACAAACAGAGAAGTATCTGCTTTACTTATGATGAATCCTTGATCTTGAAGGTATGTAGTCAACCTATGGTTCCATGCCCTAGGTGCCTGCTTCAATTCATACAAAGCTTTGTTCAATTTGCATACATAATTTACCTTGCTTGGCTCTTCATAACTAGAAGGTTGAGCCATGTAAACCTCCTCTGAAATCTAGCCATTAAGAAAAGCATTTTTTACATCCAATTGGTACATATTCCAATTCCTTGATGCAGCCACACTTACCAATACCTTGATGGTTGGCATTTTGGCCATAGGTGAGAAAGTCTCTTCATAATCAATTCCTTGGTTTTGTGCAAAACCCTTAGCCACAAGTCTACCTTTACACCTGTTTATGGTTCCATCTGAGTTTCTCTGGAATTTATAAATCCATCTAGATCTAATTACCTACATTGATTACTTCTTTGGCACTAGCTCCCAAGTATCATTCTCCTTGAGTGCTTCTATTTCTTCATCCATAGCTTCTTTCCATTCTGCCTTGGTCTTTGCCTCTTCATATGAGGTAGGTTCTTCACACGATAAATCCTTAGCAAGATAAACAGAATGCTTAGTTACTAAAGAAGTGTCATACCCATATCTGATTGGCTTCTTGCTCTCCCTTTGTGATCTTCTAACTGCTTGGTTGGATGATTTAGGTATATCTTCCAATCTCTTCATCTTGACCTTGCCCTTTGATTTCCATGATTTGAACTCCTCTAAACTGATGTTGTCCTCATCATCTGATGTCTTCAACTTGATCTGGTTCCTCATTGGTGAGACTTGGAAACTCCTCTTCCATGTCATATGGAAACTTAACCTTCCTGCATTCACTTTCAAACCAAGAATCATTCTCATCAAACACAACGTCTCTACTAACCATAAATCCTTTTTTGGATGGATTATAGAACCTGTACCCTTTCTGGTTTAAATCATACCCTATGAAGATGCACTTCCTCACCTTAGATTCTAGCTTACCTCCGATTTGAGATGGGATATGTACATAAGCAACACATCTGAAGGGTCCTTGCTTGGTCCCCACAAATCTCTCTGGACAAGCTCCAAGTAATCCTCATGCATATAACCTTTCTTTGAGAAGGGTAACCTATGAGATTTACCAAACTGACATGCACCACATTTATAGATCATGTGTTGCTTGGATACATTGGGTATCCCAAACACACATTGATCTCTACATATTTGCTTGAAAGTTCTCTCACCAATATGCCCTAATCTTTTATGTCAAATCTCAAGCTCTGACAATGTTTGATCCTTGTAATTATAAAGTGAAATATTCCTTGTATCTTCAAGTTCAAATGTAAATAGTCTACTTGTCTTTTCTCCCTTGGCTATTCCCTTGAATCCATGTTGGGGATCTTCCACAAATGCTCCATATTTGTTGACCCTAATCTTTCAAACCTTTTCCACAATCTGTCCAACACTCATCAAATTCTTGGTGATTGTAGGTACATAAAGAACCCTACTAAATAGATTTATATTCCCATCAGAGGTTTCAACATTTCCTACCTTGACCTCTGAATGCTTGGTGTCATCACCTATTTGTACTTGGTGCTTTCCCTTAGGTTCCTCAAGTTCAGAGAGAAGAGCTACATTGCTTGCCACATGGTTTGAACAACTTGAGTCAATATAGAAGAGGTGTTCATCATTCATACCTTGCTTTGAAGTCATGTTCATAATAAGAAGAGAATCCTCTTGATCCTCTATGTAATTCTTGTAGTGTTTCCTTGATTTGTAGCCTCCTTGGTATTTATTGTTGTAATTATTGTTGTAGTTGCTGTTGTAGCTTTGAGTATGATTGAATCTTCCTCTTGATTGTGAGTAGCCACCTTTTTTATATCCTCTTCCTCTCTGATTCTTGTAGTTCCTACAACACTCATATCTAGTGTGATTAGAAAATTTGCATATGTTGCAAGGGGAAGAGTTGAAGGGTCTCCCCTTGATTTGCTTACCTCCTCTGCCCCGACCTCTTGAGTTCCTACCTCTTCCTGGATAGTTGGCTTAAGAAGTAGTACCTTCATCTTCAATCTTTTTACTTTTCCCTTTCTCTTCATACTTGCCTTTATCTGTGTATAGGGCAGAAGAGTGATTACCTCTAGATGAGTCTCCATTTTGGTTGAGCTTGGCTTCATGGCTAAAGAGTTGCCCCATAAGTGTGGTAAGATTTGGAATGTGCATGTCCCTATATAAGTCCATGGCAGTTGTGAAGCTTTCCGATTTGTCATCTGCCTTGATGCAATTGATCACTTGTCTCACTTATTGCTCCTCTTCAATCTCCTCTCCTATGCTTGACAATTGGTCAGCCACATCTTTGACTTTGGTCACATACTCTGAAACACTTTTCTTGGGTTGCTTCCTTTGAGTGGTAAACTAAATCCACAATTGGTTCTTTCTTGCTCTTGTATTGGAGAAAAAGTATGATGACAATGTATCCCAAGTCTCTTGAGATGTTTTACAGTTCCTAATATGTGGAAGAAGGAAGCCAGAGAAAGATTTAAGAAGATATGACCTTGCTAATGCATCTTTGGGACACCATGAGTTGAGTCTTTCAAGCTCATCTCTTGTAGGTTGTCCTTTGCTCCTGAAAATGGGCATCTCCTCATCTCCTGATATGTATCCATAGAGACCCCTTCCTTGTAGGTATGTCTTCATCTTCAAAGACCATGCTTTTTAGTTGTTCATGTCCAATTTATCAATAAAAGAAGGGAAACCATGTCCCATTTTACCTCAAATTGCTTTGATACCACTGTTGGGAAAGATGGATGGACACCTCAAGAAATGAGTTGGTACTACTAATCCCTCCATAGTAGTTGCCCTATTTTACTTCAGAGTTGTGTTGTAGGCCCCCCTAGCTTTTCAATGACACTAGATAAGTGCCTATGTGCTTTGGATATGATCCTTCAAATAATAGGATCAAAATAGATAAGTTTGCATCTACCTAGTGACCAAAAAGATGCTACTTTGGTCTTGATACTTGCTAGAAGTTTTGCTCAGTACTCACAATACAGTAGCAATTATAAACATTCCTTCTGAGGGTATCTAACTAGCTTAGAGTGCTAATTATTCCAAGTGAAATCACTTAAAATGATAGACTACATACTAAGCAATGTCTTTAGCAAGTAGAAGCTTACCGTGGATATTTTAGGAACTCTGTAGAGAATGACTAGTGACCACTTCGAGTCTCCCAATTGGTTAAATGAAACTTCTTCAAACTTTAATAACTTTTAGTAGACTTTGAGCTTGTTCCAAAAAGCTATATAACATTGAAAATGATTGAGGGGCCATTGAGCTATGAGCAAGACAAGTACACCATTTTGAGTGACAATGACAGAGAGACCAACAGAGATGATCAATGATATAATGTATTATATGACAATGTTGTACATGATCGTTGGAATGAATATGATGCCCAATGATGGTGATAGTAGTAGGGTATAGTGTAAGCCTCTCAACTACACCAAATGATCAACAATATGCTTAGTAATGGGGGCTCTCTAAGCCGCGAGTTTTCAACTATCTTATATAGTGATTTTTCTCCAAGTTTGAATTTAAGGTTCCTCTAAGTTAAGAATGGTTCTTCTAAGTGAGATTTGTAGCTTTTAGTTCTCCAAACGCCACGAAGAAGATGGGATTCCAATATTCTCTCTAGGATTTATCTTTTACAAGAAGTAAATAATCAAACTTTACAAGCAATGGGTCATGTGGTCCTTCAATCATTTATACATAGCTTCTTCCAATGCCTAGCCAAGTGTGAAGGCTTGGTATTTGCTCCAAAAATTAACCTATCTTCATGCAATCAAATGATACATAGAACATAGGAACTACAAAAAATTCAATGAGGTTAAGTTTTTCTACTAATGGTACTCTACCTTTCTCTCATGCAACACTTTTTCTCATTCCTTCATCTTCATGCTCAAATTTAACACACAAATTTCATGTGACAAGTTTCTAGAGAGAGAATGTGAAAACTTATTGCTAAATTTTTTTTCAAACATGATTAGAATATCCTAAACATAAAATTTCATTATTACCTATACATCTTTTTTTTTGGAAAATCAATTTGGTATCTTACATTTGTTGAGTGTTGAGTTCATTTCACCAACATATTGTACTTATTACTTGTGATCTTGTGCATTTTAGACACTCAACCCTATGTATAAAAATCCTCAAAAATTAAGTTATGCAATCGTAATCATGCTCATTCGCATACACATTACACTAACATACACTCACATACGCTCACATACACATATACATAAGCATGCATACACACACATACAAACATACACATGCACACACATAAACACACACAAACATACACATATACACACACACATACACACATGCATACACATGCAAGTACATACATACATACACACATCCATATACACATGTGCACATACACACATATGCATACTGACACATATACACACATACACATATACACTCACATATAGACATATACATACACATGCATACACATACATATACGCATACACACATGCACTCACATACAAACATACATACACATGCATACACACATACATACATATACACATACACACATACATGCATACATACATGCACAAGCATACACATGCATATGCTTACATGCATACACACATATACACACAAATGCATGCGTACACATAGACATACACAAAGATACACAACACATAAAAAACACAAACATACAAATACACACACATACATAGAAACACACATACAGACACATACACATACACCCACACAAACACACACATCCACATATTCACATACACACATATACATATGGACACATATAAATACATGCAAATACACACATGCACATGCATACACACATGCACACATACATGCAGCACATATACACAAGCATACACACACACATACATGCATGGGCACATGCACACGCACATGCATCTAGACAAATGCATGCATACACACATATGCATGGATACATGCATATGCATACATACACACATGCACATGCACACATACATATACATGCATACACAAACACACATACACATGCATACACACATGCACAGACATACACATACATGCATATACACATACACATACATACACACACATACACACACATACACATACACATACACATACACATACACATACCCATACACATACACATACACATACACATACACATACACATATACATACACATACACATACACATACACAAAAAAACACACATACACATACCTTGAAATTAAATTTGCACCAATGGCACTTTTAACTTTTTGGAAATTTACATAACTCTCATGCACAACTTTTTATGACTAGAATCCAATTCCAATTTCATTGTAATCATCCAATGTTAACCATTACATGCATCATAAAAGGTGAGTGGCTCCTCATCCACAAAGTTGGCAATTTCTCACAACTCACTCATCCAAATAACTTGAAACTTTGGAAAAGTTCAGAGCACAATATGAGAGACCAAATGAAGCTTGAAATCAATGAAAATGAGTACAATGAGAGAGATAACAATGCTCTGCAATCTGGTACAATTAGATTTGGAAAAGACTAAGTACACCTCTAGATAGAGCAGAGCAAAATCATGAGAAAATGAGGTAAGCAAGCAAGGGGGCTGCTTGCTGGAGTTTATGACTTCACTAAACTAAGTGGGAAAATCGTGGAATGCATACTACTCAAGAAACAAAGGCGGGATGATGCTTATATAGACCTTTACTTTTCCTACAATCTAGCTAACCATCCACCAATCAGTTTAGGTGCACCTTTTGGTGGCTGATTTGATGAGATTGGAATTTGATTGAGTTTGGTTGAGCTTCGAAATTTATTCCACGACCTTGGGTCCTCCTTTTTTATTGGTCCGCTTGCAAAACTCGTGGTTGGGCCTTGTTGCATGATTGAGACTTGATTTTCAACAATTAAGTACTTTATGGATCAATTATGCTTGTTCATGTGTTACGATTACACAATCTATCTCTATACGATGAATTTGAAGAGATTGTGTATAGATTTTGCTATTCTTTTACACTTGCTTTATGAATTCAAGGTTTTTCTAAGTCATATGCATATCGATAAATGCCCAAGAGGATGAATAGGAAGATCATATACATTTCTCTAATATTGAACTTCTTTTAGAGTTTCAAAGTGAAGGATAGAACACAAAGATGTCTATTGTTTAAGCTTGGCTTCTTATTAGCACCTACCAAAAGAGATGCAAGTTAAAAGGATGTGGATATCATAGAGTATGATATCTATACATTAACTATCTAGATTTCATAAAACCTAACCTATTTTTTATTCAATTCAATAGCACATAAAAAAAGAACTTTATTGTTTATTTTAAACCTGCATAAAAACAAGAAATACGTTAGCATATATACATGTAGGGATAGAAATATATGTGTGCGTTTTATGTATGTTTCATGTGAATACTTCAATATAAATAAATGTGTGTGAGGAAAAATGTATATAAGTGTGAAGAAAAATATATATAAGTGTGTATGCAGCAATATAATACTATGTTGAAGTATGGATATACATGTGTGTGTTCTACGTGTATGTATATAAATAAATAAATAAATTATATATATATATATATAAGTAAATAAATAAATATATATGGCCCTATATATATATATATATATATATATATATATATATATATATATATATATATATATATATATATATATATATATATGGATCTAAGAAAAACCCCACAAAGGGATGAGCATATCATGAGTAAAGTCGTGTGGAGTGATAAATTAAGATAGAAAAAGAAACTAAAAGGGATGGAAAGCATGGCATCGGGGAATCAAGAATAGGTAACTATGGTGACGAGATATGTGAAACGTTGCTCACATGCTAAATATGACAGAGTAAGTCTTGAAATTCCCTTGCACATATATATAAGGAATTTGTTGACTGATCATACAATCTACGGTAGTTTTCAATACTGAACAAGGCCAAGAAGCATTAGCATTTAAAAACAAGTTGGCCCAGCCATCCAACTAGATCTATGGATGTCCGAGGCCGCTGTCCTGGTGGTTGGGCCTCTTGCCTCTTGAGGCAGAGGTGAGGGTTCAACCCCTATTGGCAGCTCTTGTGAGGGACATGTAAATCTTGGAATGATGTATCATGTGGCTGATGTGCCACCGCATATTCTACCCCATGGTAGTTGTGACCGTTGTTCAATTCAACTATGTTAACCCCTGTTCTTGTGGGATAAGGGGGGTCCCATGGGTACTATGCCCTTCCTTGTACAGTTGCAATTTCAAAGTTAAAGCCCAGGGGAGTAGGCCTCGGCCAAACCTCCATTTAAAAGAAAACTAGATCTGTGGATAAATTGGAAGCAAGCTATGCTTGGGGAGGCCATGGGTTGCTCTAGAGCTCTCTGAAATGTGATAAATAGTAAATCTTTTTGGAAAATTTGGAAGGAGATATGTCCTAACAACTTCGGGGAAACTCCAAAAGAGTGGTCCATAGAAAAATCCATAGATTTCGTAAGTTAAAAAATAAGAAATTGTAAAAGTACTCCACCCTTCAAACACCATAGAAAAAGCTTAAAAGAAAATGCGCCTCCCACGATGGAGATGATAAAATCATTAGTATACTTTGTACATCCCTTAAGCTCTCTTGTATTTCTCCTCCCTCGTTTAACTGTGAAAGAAAGTGTTCCCGGGAGGTGATACCATTCAACCAAGTGAAATTGATGTGAGTATGCTTCAAATATTTAGGTTCATGAACGTATTTTCATCTATACTCATTCATCTTTCTAGGTTTAGTCATGCTATGGAAAACGGAAAGAGTTATTCAATTATACAACAAAGATTCTATTGTTTCTATCCCGGTTTTTTATTTGTGCATGATTATACTTGTTTTTCATGGTGAATGTAGAGCATATCATACACTTGTATCCAAGAGGAGGCCCATCTTGGCCCAAAGTCACATGGAAAAAGATGTACACAAAGTTTTAAGGGACAACTTTCCTTTGAGCAACCCAAACCGATGGGACCACACTTGACTGGAAGGCCACTTGAAATGCAGAGTGCAACTTAACATGAAAGAAGAAGGGGTGACCACCGAAGATGAGCCAGCCTCGTGGGACAAAACCATTAAGGCACCCCAACCTTCCACAGAGTGACGCGAGACATTCATGTTACTGAGTATCTACCCTCGATCCAAGGGATAACCAACATTCCCAAAAACGGTGAGGAAGAGAAGGCTCCGCATGCACACCTATAGTGCTTCTTAGCCAAAATGTTGGAAGGCACTCCTGGTGGGTCTATAGTTCAGAGGTGTTCATGGAACCCACTCCCCTTATAATAGTTGCACACAATTCGGCACAACAACACGAACCACCCAAGCTCCAAGATGGTTGCATAGAAAAATAGGATCGTGGCAGCGAAAGCTTTTTTATCCTAGTGATAGTAGAATTACTTGACAATGCCATTTTGTTTTCTTCATTTCGTATTTTGATAGCATTTGGACCTATTTCCGGAACCTCATTCCAGAGAACCAAGTTCCATTTTTGTATGAAACTATTAATACAAATATCAATGATCTGGAAATACTTGTTCTAGCACCCAAGAAATCTAATCCTAATTGTAATTGGATCATATCTAAGTTCTTTAACATTCGCTATAAGCATTAATGTGCATCAGTAAACATTTTCATGCAATCTAATGAACACTAATTATAAGCATCAATCTTCATCAGTAAACATTTTTGTGCAATATAATGGTGACTACATGAATAAATACTCGTTCCATGATTAAACTAGGACTTTAAAGTTTTTTCAATTTCAGTCTTCTATCTATGTTACTAAAGGCCGTATTATCAAGCATCATAATACTCAAGCTCAAAAGTACATGGACACATCAGCTCTGCTGGATGGTCTCTTACCTCTTAAGCTAGGGGTAAGGTTTTCGTTCCTACTAGCCACACTAGATGCCCCTCAACACTCACTGTTGGTATGATCGTGTGTCTTTCTGTTGGTACAAAGAAGCCTTCATGCTATTGAAACTACTTGCTAGCCTTCACGTTATTCAAACTAGCTACTACCTTGTCTAGCCTTAGAGTTGTTCCTTCTTCAATGTCTATCTTAGAGGATCTTTGAGCTTTGTATCCTAGTGATTGCTAGGCATTTAACCTTTGGTATGTGAGATATGAAGAGGTTCCATGAGTGCCATGACTTTGTTTCATTGTACTTTCAACTAATTCAAGATCCATTTGACTAGGAGATCTCAATGATGGAACTTGTTTTTTAAAATACTCTAGCTCAAAATATCATTTAAATCCTTACATTTTGTTTTGTTAAGTGTTCCTAGACTAAATTTTTTTATCATGCATGAGACACCAACTCTTCTCTTGCATCCCATAAACATATACCACACTTACACTACATACATCATAGTTACAATGCATGCATAGAAGCTTTCATGTACCAATGGCCGGTTGAGGACAGCCTCACTTTAGTCAAATATGAGATGGGAAACTCACTTTGACTTTTGGACCCTCCTATGAGCCCATGCCCCTCCTTGGGGTATGGCATGCCCTTTCGGGCAACCATCGGGTTTGTTTTTGGCAGTTTTACGAGGATGCAATCCCCCTCGACACGGTCCATAGGTGGCTCCCTATGGCCTAGCCTACGTGCACCCTTGTTCTAAGGGGATTCTGTGAAGAGATGGATAGGTATGTGCTTGAAGATGAAGAGGTGTTGCAAAATCCTTGATCTACACCAGCCAAATGAACTCCAGGAGTATATGGTGGGCCCTTTTAGCTTGCCAATGGATGTATTAGACACCCTTTGTACCTTGGAAAATCACTCTCAAAAAGATAGATCAAAACAGATAAGTTGGAGTTAGCTCAGAGGTGAAAACTTGCTATTCTTGGTTCATACACCTGTCCAGTGTTTTACATAATTCTCTGAGCACAGCAGCAATTAGCTTAATTCCTCTTGGAGAAGTCTAGTTAACTTAAAGAGCTAACTTTCAAGAGTAATCTCATCAAAAATAATAAACCACACACTGAGAATGAGTTTTAACAAATGATGACATCATCCCGATTTTCACGGGCTGCTACAGAAATAGACCAGTGAGCAGAAAAATCAACATAACTCAAAATGTAGGAATCCAATGATTATGAAAATTTGTATGGTTATACTAGACCGTACGCTGAATCCAACAAGCTTTCAATCACTGAATTTGGATACGTAACCACTGAGAAATGGCTCTGACAAGATGAGTGAAAAAGTCGGGTACCTGACAGAGAAGTGAAGATCAACAGACCCTGTTGACTTCAAATGAACATAACTGAAGATTGAAACATTCAAATGACATGAAAATTTGTGAGCATATAGTAGACTTATAGAGCTAACTTTACCAAGTTAAATCACTGAAAATGATGCACCAAGCTCAGAGAAAACATCTATGCAAGCTGACTGAGAAAACTGAGAGTAATGGCAGTGAGTAGTACACTTCACAAGAACATGGAAAGATGAACTCAAATAATCATGAAAATGAAAGTATATTGCTTGTACAATACAATGCCTTACTGATACATATGTGTGCCTTGTAATCACACCTTGATATGGCATAAATCTCAGCTCTTGGAGGTCTTCACATAGGTCTCTCTAACCACGACTAAAACTGCCATCTATTTATAGTTGAGTTTGGGAGGCTAACCTCCCTCAATCACTCTCCAATCAATCAATGATTGATTTGATTCTCTACCTACCACAAATCACGAATTTGTGGCTCCTCTTTCCATTCTTGATCAAGTGGACTCAACCACTTAAGATTCTCTTACTTTTACATTAAGTAAACTCTTCAAAAGTTACAAGAGGTAGTTCACAAGTGAACTTTACATAGTCTTCTTTTTAAAGCTTCTTCTAAGACTTTCTGAGACTCAAGCCAATACTTAGGCTTGTCATAGACTTGCTCCAACAGCTCCCCCTCAAGCCAAGTATGCTTGAGGTCTTCAATCTTCCAAGATTACCTGCAAACCTATCATAGCCTTGAATTTGCAAAGCTTTGTACCATCCAATGCTTTGGTTAGAATATCTGCACATTGTTGATGAGTGGACACATATGATATTTGAATCTCTTTGCTTAGAACCTTCTCTCGTACATAGTGATAATGAACTTCAATATGTTTAGTCCTTGCATGAAAAATAGGATTAGCAGCCAAATGAATAGAACTCATATTGTCACCAAAAATAGTTGGAGTTCCAAACTCCAATCCAAGATCTTTGAACAATGTCTTCATCCACATAGCTTCTTGTGTAGCTATGGCAAGACCTCTATATTCAGCTTCAGTAGAAGAGAGAGCAACAATGGGTTGCTTCTTGGATGACCATGAAATAAGCTTTGAACCTGCAAAGGTAAGATAACCTGAAGTGCTCCTTCTATCTTCCTTGGAGCCAGCCCAATCTGCATCAGAAAATAGCTTCAAACCTAAATCAGATACATAAGGATAATAAAGTCCTTCATTTATGGTTCCTTTGAGATACTTGAGAATCCTTTTGGCAGCATCCATATGTGTTTCCTTGGTGTGTGCATAAATTGGCTTAGCACACTCACACTGTAACATATATCTACTCTTGTCAATGTGGCATAGTTGAGACTACCCACTAGACTTTGATATGATGTGATGTCCTCTATGAGTTCACCTTCATGTGAGCTCAATTTGTGATTGACCTCCATTGGAGTACCTGCAATCTTACAATCTTGCATCTTGAATTTTGCCAACATGTCCTTAATGTACTTCCTTTGAGTGAGAAACAAACCATGATCTTTGTAGACAACTTCCAAACCTAGGAAGTAGGTAAGTGAACCCAAATCACTTATCTTGAACTCTTCTCTCATGTGATCTTTGATCTTCTTCATACCATCTGCATCATTTCCTGTCAATATAATATCATCTACATATACACATAGATAGATGACCTCCGAATTACTCTTTTTAATAAAGAGTGAAGGATCTGCCTTGCTTGGTTGAAAGCCTTTGTCCTGCAAGAATGAAACAAGCCTAAAATTCCAAGCTCTTGGAGCTTGCTTGAGACCATACAATGCTTTGTTAAGTTTACACACATAATCAGGATAAACTTGATTCTCAAAACCAGGTGGTTGTGCCATATATACCTCTTCTGTTAGCCAACCATTCAAGAATGCATTCTTTACATCTAGTTGAAGTATCTTCCAATTCTTGGAAGAGGCAATACTAAGCAAAACCCTAATAGTAGGCATCTTTGCCACAGGAGAGAAAGTCTCCTCATAATCAATTCCCTGAGTTTGTGCAAAGCCTTTTGCCACAAGCCTTGCCTTATACCTGTTAATTGAACCATTAGAATTCTTCTTGAGTTTATAGACCCATCTTGAGCCTATTATCTTCATGGATGAAGTCTTGGGCACCAAATCCCAAGTGTTGTTTTCCTCAAGTGCTTCAATCTCTTCCTTCATTGCATGCTTCCATTCTGTTTTTGCTTTGGCCTCTTCAAATGATGATGGCTCCTCTTGGTTTATGTCTTGTGCTATGTAGATAGAATGTTTAGTTACTAATGAGGTGTCAAACCCATACCTTTCTGGTTTTTTCTTTTCCCTCATAGATCTTCTTAGGCCATGATGTGATGATTCTGCTTCATGTCCAAGTTCCTGCAATTTCGCTTTACCTTTAGACTTCCATGCTTTGATCTTTTCCATGTGAGATTCTTCATCATCCTCTGAGGTGTCTTGTTCTTCAATCTTTGATTGTTCTCTACCAAGCTTTGGAAAATCTTCTTCAAGATCATATGGTAAATTGATCTTCCTGCATGAATCTTCATACCATGAATTGTTCTCATCAAAAACTACATCTCTGCTTACCAAGAATCCTTTGTTGGTAGGGTTGTATAACCTGTAGCCCTTTTGATTGTTGTCATATCCAATAACACCTTTCTGCCTTTGGATCCATCTTGCCTCTAATCTGTGAAGGAACATGAGCAAAAGCAATACATCCAAAAATTTTACAATGATCTAAGCTTGGTCTTCTTCCATTCCAAGCCTCATATGGAGTCATCCCATCAAGGGATTTTGAAGGCAACCTGTTAATCAAGTAAGTGGCTGTAGATACAGCCTCAGCCCATAAGTAATTAGGTAAATGTTTTTCATTTAACATAGACCTTGCAGCTTCAACAATTGTCCTATTCCTCCTTTCTGCCACTCCATTTTGCTCAGGAGTGTACCTTGTAGTTACCTCTCTTTTGATTCCTCTTTCTTGAAGAAAAGAATCAAACTCATGGGAGAAATATTCTCCCCCTCCATCTGACCTTAGCCTTTTTAGTAATTTACCTGTTTGATTCTCCACAAGAGCCAAATATCTTTTGAAACATGAAAAAACTTCATCTTTGTGTTTCATAAAGAATAGGATAGTCCATCTGTTGCAATCATCAATAAAGGAAACATAATACCTTGATCCAGATATTGAAGCTTCCTTGCTAGGTCCCCATACATCTGTATGAACCAACTCCAAGAGATCTCCATGCATATAACCTTTCTTCATGAATGGTAACCTGTGAGACTTTCCAAATTGACATGCACTGCACTTATAACTCATATGTTGTTTTGACAAATTAGGAAGTCCAAGTACACTTTGGTCCCTGCAGATTTGCTTTAATGACCTTTCACCAATATGTGCTAACCTTTTGTGCCATACTTCCAATTCTGTGAGTGTCTGACTACCATAATTAAAGAGAGCAATGTTTCTAGTGTCCTGTAATTCAAATGTGAACAATCTACCTGTCTTTTCACCTTTTGCAATTCTTCTGAATCCTTGACTTGGGTCTTCAACAAATGCTCCTGCTTTTGTGAACCTGACTTGCAACCCTTTCTCTACTATCTGCCCAACACTTATCAAATTCTTTGTAATGGTAGGGACATAGAGTACCTTACTAAGTAGGTTGATGTTTGCATCAGGTGCTTTGACATTGCCTATTTTCTCCACAGGATGTTTTGTATCATCTCCTGTTTGTACCTCATGCTTATTCCTTGGATCTTCTAAATCTGATAGGAGTGCCACATTTCCTGCCACATGATTTGAACAACCTGAATGTATGTAGAAAACATGCTCATCAGATTTACCTTGTGGCATAGCCATGTTCATGATCAATAATGAATCCTCTTTGTTTGAGTCTTCTGTGTAGTTATTGTAGTCTCTCCTTCCTTTGTAGCCTCCTTGATAGTTTGAATGATTGTAGTTGTTGTAGTTGCCATGGTAGTTGTTGAACCTTCCTCTTGAGTAGTCATAACTTCCTCTATTGTATCCTCTGCCTCTTTGATTCCTGGAATTCCTAAAGCAATTTTCAGTTGTATGATTAGTTAATTCACAAATAGAACATGAGTTGGAGTCTTGGGATCTCCCCCTGCCTTGTCTACCTCCTCTTCCTCTACCTCTACCATGTCTTCCTCTACCTGCATAGTTAGCTTGATATGTACCTGCTTCATCATCCACTTTCTTTGCCTTTCCTTTGTTATCTTTAGACTTGCTTTTATCCGTGTATAAAGCTGAAGATTGATTACCTTTAGAGCTTTCTCCATTTTTGATAAGCTTTGCCTCTTGAGTAAGTAGTTGTCCAATGAGTGTGTTGAAATCAGGTACATGCATGTCCATGTACAAATCCATAGCTGTGGTGAATGCTTCCCACTTATCATCTGCCTTCAAGCCATTGATGACCTGCCTTACAATTTGCTCTTCATCTATTACCTCTCCAATGCTTCCCAACTGATCCGCTATGTCCTTGAGCTTTGTGACAAAATCAGTCACATTTTGTTTGGGAGCCTTCTTGAGAGTTGTGAAATCCAGCCATAGTTGATGCTTCCTAGCTTTGGTACTTGAAGAAAAGAAAGCTTCAAGTGCATCCCACACTTCCTGAGATGTCTTACAACTTCTAATGTGAGGCAACAAAAAATCTGAGATAGAGTTGAGGAGATAAGACCTTGCAAGTGCATCCTTGGAGCACCATGTGCTCAATCTTTCTTTCTCTTCTTGTGTTGGTTGACTTTTGTTCCTGAAACTTGGCATAACTTCATCTCCAGCCACATAACCATATAAACTTCTACCTTGGAGATAAGCTTCCATCCTTAATGACCAAGCTGAGTAGTTACCTCTGTCCAATTTGTCAATTGATGAAGGAAATCCATCTCCCATGTTGTCCAACCTTGCTCTTATACCACTGTGAAGAGATGGATAGGTATGTGCTTGAAGATGAAGAGGTGTTGCAAAATCCTTGATCTACACCAGCCAAATGAACTCCAAGAGTATATGGTGGGCCCTTTTAGCTTGCGAATGGATGTATTAGACACCCTTTGTACCTTGGAAAATCACTCTCAAAAAGATAGATCAAAACAGATAAGTTGGAGTTAGCTCAGAGGTGGAAACTTGCTATTCTTGGTTCATACACCTGTCCAGTGTTTTACATAATTCTCTAAGCACAGCAGCAATTAGCTTAATTCCTCTTGGGGAAGTCTATTTAACTTAAAGAGCTAACTTTCAAGAGTAATCTCATCAAAAATAATAAACCACACACTGAGAATGAGTTTTAACAAGTGATGACATCATCCCGATTTTCACGGGCTGCTACAGAAATAGACCAGTGAGCCGAAAAATCAACATAACTCAAAATGTAGGAATCCAATGATTATGAAAATTTGTATGGTTATACTAGACAGTAAGCTGAATCCAACAAATTTTAAACACGGAATTTGGATAAGTAACCACTGCGAAATGGCTCTGACAAGATGAGTGAAAAAGTCGGGTACCTGACAGAGAAGTGAGGATCAACAGACCCTGTTGACTTCAAATGAACATAACTGAAGATTGAAACATCCAAATGACATGAAAATTTGTGAGCATATAGTAGACTTACAGAGCTAACTTTACCAAGTTAAATCACTGAAAATGATGCACCAAGCTCAGAGAAAACATCTCTGCAAGCTGACTGAGAAAACTGAGAGTAATGGCAGTGAGTAGTACACTTCACAAGAACATGGAAAGATGAACTCAAATAATCATGAAAATGAAAGTATATTGCTTGTACAATACAATGACTTACTGATACATATGTGTGCCTTGTAATCACACCTTGATATGGCATAAAGCTCAGCTCTTGGAGGTCTTCACATAGGTCTCTCTAACCACGACTAAAACTGCCATCTATTTATAGTTGAGTTTGGGAGGCGAACTTCCCTCAATCACTCTCCAATCAATCAATGATTGATTTGATTCTCTACCTACCACAAATCACGAATTCGTGGCTCCTCTTTCCATTCTTGATCAAGTGGACTCAACCACTTAAGATTCTCTTACTTTTACATTAAGTAAACTCTTCAAAAGTTACAAGAGGTAGTTCACAAGTGAACTTTACATAGTCTTCTTTTTAAAGCTTCTTCTAAGACTTTGTGAGACTCAAGCCAATACTTAGGCTTGTCATAGACTTGCTCCAACAGATTCTGGCAGCACCGTGAAAAGTGTTGTTGAGGAATGTGTATAAGTTATCTTCGGATAATGAAGTCATGCACTAATGTTTTTGCCATTAATTTTCCATAGGAGGGGGGTCGTTCGGCCCCCCTCCTCCCGACACCATTAAAAAAAACTCAATGTTGGTATGATTATGTGTCTTTCTCCTTGTACAAAGAAGCCTTCAAGCTATTGAAACTACTTGCTAGCCATCACATTGTTCAAACTAGCTAGCTACTTTATATAGCCTTAAAGTTGTTCCTTCTCCAATCTCTATCTTAGAGGACCTTCAAGCTTTGTATCCTAGTGATTGCTAGGCATTTAACCTTTGGTTTGTGAGATATGAAGAGGTTCCATGAGTGCTATGAATTTGTTTCATTGTACTTTCAATTAATTCAAGCTCCATCGGACTAGGAGATCTCAATGATGGAACTTGTTTTTTAAAATAGTTTGGCTCAAAATATCATTTAAATCCTTGAATTTTGTTGTAAAGGGTTCCTAAACTAATTTTTTTTATCATGCATGAGACACCAGCTCTTCTCTTGAACCCCATAAACATACACCACACTTACACTACATACATCATAGTTACAATGTATGCATAAAAGCTTTCATGTACCAACGGCAGGTTGAGGACAGCCTCACCTTAGTCAAAGCTGAGATGGGAAACTCACTTTGACTTTTGGCCCCTCTTGTGAGCCAATGCCCTTCCTCGGGATATGGCACACCCTTTCGGGCAACCATCGGATTCATTTTTGGCAGTTTTACGAGGGTGCAATCCCCTCGACACAGTCGATAGGTGGCTCCCTATGGCCTAGCCTACCTCCACCCTTGTTCTAAGGGGATTCCTGCAGCACCATGAAAAGTGTTGTTGAGGAATGTGTATAAGTTATCTTCGGATAATGAAGTCACGTAGTAATGTTTTTGCCATTGGTTTTCTATAGGAGGGGGGCCAAACGCCATTAAAAAAAAAAATTAGTGTTGGTATGATCGTGTGTCTTTCTCCTGGTACAAAGAAGCCTTCAGGCTATTGAAACTACTTGCTAGCCTTCACGTTGTTCAAACTATCTAGCTACCTTGTCTAGCCTTAGAGTTGTTCCTTCTCCAATCTCTATCTTAGAGTATCTTCAAGCTTTGTATCCTAGTGATTGCTAGGCATTTAACCTTTGGTTTGTGAGATATGAAGAGGTTCCATGAGTGCTATGACTTTGTTTAATTGCACTTTCAATTAATTCAAGCTCCATCGGACTAGGAGATCTCAATGATGGAACTTGTTTTTTAAAATACTCTAGCTCAAACTATCATTCAAATCCTTAGATTTGTTTTGTAAAGGGTTCCTAGACTAAATTTTTTTATCATGCATGAGACACCAACTCTTCTCTTGGACCCCATAAACATACACCACACTTACACTAGATACATCATAGTTACACACTTACACTATACACATCATAATTACACCATATGAGATGTCTTTTGAGAACCACATGTTACATGTCTTCTCGTGCTTAGCCATGGATTCGAAGAGAACGTGTGAAAAATAGACTAATGTGTGTATCTACCTTAATGTGTGTATCTACCTTGTTGCTTTTCTTCTCCCTTCAAGATTGCCTCTACATCCACCAACTTTACACGATCATTCATCACCAATCATGCCCTTCCTCTCGTTCTGCACTCTTGGTCGGAGGCGCAACAAAAAGGCCTGCACTCAGGTTAGTTTCGATGCACTGTAGCGATGGCGTCTGTGTATCTCTTGTTTGATCGACCACGCTCTAGCTGATCCCTCTGTTTTCTTTTTCTTTTTCGTTAGTCATACACAGAGAAGAAGCAGCTGTCTCGTTGGTGTCTGTTTATCTCTTCTTTAATCGACCATGCTCTAGCTGATCCCTCTGTTTTTCTTCTGCCTTTTCGTTATTCATACACAGAGAAGAAGCAGCTCTCTGTGTTAGCCATAAATCGGACTCCAAAGAGAAATCTGTTTTCTTTTTGTCTTTTCGTTCTTCGTACACAAGAAGAAGCAGCTGTCTGCGTTAGCGATTAATCGGACTGCAAAGAGAGATTAAAAGGGCTTTTTGCCTGTTCTCTTATTATCCGGTCCACTGCTTCTGTGTAATAGTTCCGCCAACTCTTTTCTTTTTGTGCATACTGCCGTCGGCTTTCATGGCTTCGTTGATTTGATGTACGGCATGCAGGTTCATTAAGAATGCCTGTGTCATGACAACGGACGGATTCTCCATCCGAGTTTCTGTGCAGACAGCTTCTGGATCTGGAGAAGAAGATGCTTGTTAGTCTTCAAATCCCTTTCAACAGGTTAACCTCCAGCGACAGAGTTAACGTACTGTTGAGCCGCTAACACCCTGAGAGGACGTAGCATCGAATCTTGTCCTCCATGCGCGCCACAGGCGTCTTTCGTTGTTTTAGGCAGATGGGTCCACAGCGGGGCCTATGGAAAAACCGGCAGATAAGCAGGAGCATGAGGTTTTCCTTATTGTGCCATATCTATTCCCACATAACTGCAGCGACAGAGTAGAGTACGAAATCTTAGCCCTTCGGAAGCATCTTTGAAGTTTGGAGCGAAGACAGAGAGGACACACAGAGTGGAGAGTGGAGTATGAAGAATGGACAACGAAGAATGGCGCCTCCTAACACACACAATTAGCGCTTGGAATGCATCGGAGATTCGTCTTCTGCTCGGCCAAGATCCCGGCATTTGAAGGCTCTAAAATGGAGCAATTGAAACAAGATCGAAGACATTCAAGAGTTAAAAGAATTTTGGACATTCATGAATCGTTAAACAAAGACTGCTCAAGTCCTCCTAGGGGAATTGATTTGGCTATGTCTTATTGAGGCGGGGGTCCACCAATTTCTGAGTTGGACATGTAATGGTTTTGGTCAGAAAAACCAGTTGTCATCGAATTGTCACTTTGTCTAATCTCTGCTTTGTGGGAACGAGAGGTACTGGGGGTATTATGCTCATTCATTTTTAAAGTTAAACCTCAGAGAAGTAAGCTTCTACTGAACCTCCATTTTTTTCTAAGTGTTGCTCAATTTGGATCTCAATTAGATGGGAATTCAAGTTAGATAGGAATTAGACCTGAATTAGATGGGAATTCAAGTCAAATCGGACTTGAATTAAGTGGAAATTAGATGGGAAATCCAGTTTAACGATCTCTAGCACTTCTTATAAAAAACAAGATAAGTGATCTTAATGTGGCAGATTCTCTAAGAGGGATATGGGTGAATGTCAAAGTTAGTAAGATATGTGATGCTCCTTCGTGGCCCAAAAATTGCTTTGGTGAGACGGAAGATTTAAGTCACATTTTCTTTCCTTCTCCTCTCAACATTGTGATATGAAAACGTTTCAAAAAAATTCTGTTGCTGGCTGATCATCATATCATCTGGAAGTAGGATTTCCTTGGCGAAGCTATCGACTATTTTGCGGCTCTTTGAAATGCCATTAGGAGTGAAGTTTTATACAAAATTTGCAAAGAAAGATGTCGATCAAGGTTTTGATAAGCTACCTAAAACGTGATGTATAGAAAAAACGTGTTCTACCTAAGTTCTAAATTGTAATTAAACCCCCCTCCACCCAACCTAGATGGGAATTCAAGCTTGAAGAGCTTTGGCACTTCTTATAGAAAACAAGAAAGCGATCTTAATGTAGTAGATTTTCTAAGAGACATTTGAACTAATGTCAAAGGCAGTAAGATATGTGTCAAAGCTAGTAAGATATGTGATGCTCTTTATTGTGCAATCTTTTTGTGTTTTAAGAGCATCGTGATTTGGAAGTGCATCGGCAAAATCCTTTTGATGGTTCATCATATCACGAAGAAGAAGTTTTTTGCTTGTCAGATTGTCTTGTGGGCAATAGTCCCTTTCACTTATACTTTTCTTTTTCTTTTTAATTAATACAAGTCCTAGAGAGTTAGAGAGTAAGCGAGGGCCGAACTTCATTTATATATAAAAAAAAAGACTTTGCTTGGCAAAGCCACTCACTATTCTGCAGCTCTTTGAAATAACATGAAGAGCGAAGATTTTTTGACAATGTTCAAAGAAAAAGGCATAACCAACTTTGACAAACAATCGAGAGAGTGGTCTATGAAGAAATGGATTTCCTACCTAGATCGAAGGATTCGAAATTGCAATAATTCCCCCCTCCCCCTTCAAACACCACAGGGATTCTTTTCATTGAAAACAACAAATTAAAACTCATGTGGGTCTTGAGTAAAAGGACAATAAGGTTATCAGCCTTGTTTCTACCTCTCCTTAATCCTTTTCTACGCATACGAGGAGAAGTCCGTTCCGATTAATAATGCAGTAGCAACCAAACATCATTAGAGTTGGATCGGTATAATTAACCCAATTTGACTCGACTCGGTGACATAACTGAACGAACCTACAAAAAAAGGATTTGCAAACTCACATTATAGATACATGTTCTATGCCTAAGAGTAAGAAGGACAAAGGACTTGCTTGTTGTAGCATTTAAGGAGATATGATTTGTAATAAAGCAACTTTATGATCTAAGGGTCTGACCCATTCAGACGGATTTGAAATCCAACACCTTTTGGTCGATCGTGTGTATATTGACCAAAGATCTCGAGTCTAGATTTACTAGGAGGTCATGTGATCTTGTAAACAAGTGATCCACTTAGCTTAGAGGTTAAGTCTCAAGGGTGTGAAGGAGGAGGTCTTGGGATTAATCCCCATGGGGTACATGGGGAGAGTGTTTTCCCAAAGAGATCGAGAGACTCTAGAAGCATCTACTTGATTTCACTCGAGTTAACTGGGACACTTGGCACACATGCAATTATATAGCCGACACATGGGTGGTTAGTATCCATTTGCCCAAGAAGGCAGTCCCCTGGAGAGAGCTATATATAGAGGCATTTGGTTGGGAGGAGAGTCATCTCTCTAGCATGTGGTGGTCGTAATTCTTAGTTTATTGCATTGGTATCAGAGCTCTAGGCAAACTTTCATGGTGACCTTGTTGAGCTCATCATCTTCCTCTAGGAGAATTTGATTAGTACTCTTGTCTTTGAATTTCTCACGCATATATCCTTCTTCATTTAGTTGATTTTCAGCATCCGTCATGAAAAACAACCTTATATGGCTGTGCTGTTACATGTCGGAGGCATATTAGTGAGATAAAAGAAGCTGTGCTGTTACATGTCGGAGGCTTATTAGTGAGATAAAAGAGGAAAACTTAGAAACCTCTGATATGAGGGTTTTCGGGGATCGAACTCATAATCTCATCATCAAGAAGAGGATGGCAAATCCATCCCGCCAAGGCCTACTAGGGAACTTTTGATCGAAAATTGCAAATATTATTATTGAAATCCAAAAAATGGCACATCCCTCACACGTCTGTGATGTTTGAGATCTGGACTGTTAACCTCAATGCATAACAAGCTCAATAGAAGATGGCTACTCCACGACAGTTTGAGCAGCACAGAGCATAGAAGATTCGATTTGGGCATGAAAAGTATTCTGTGTCCGACGATTTCATTCTTAGCTCTTTGCTCATATGTTCTCATAGAGATGCGTCAAATTTTGTCGCTGTTGAGCTTGTTCATCTCTGTTGTAGATCTTCACCCTCGCTGTGTGCATATTAATTTTTATGATTAGTAAAAGTAATTGCAGTCTCCTCAGTGCAGGAGATTCGAACCCGTTACATAATGAACTTCGCGCGTGGAGATGATACATCGGACTAAGACAGCTCAATCCTTTCTAAGATATTGGATATCGATTTATCTGATTCATACTTGATGCTCTTTTTCTCGATCCTCTAGCAAAAGAATAATGTATAACTGAAATGCTGAAGAATCGATCTCTGATCTATTTATTATTCAGGGCTACGTTGTATCCACGGCACCGCATAGGCCTGCTGTTAATAATTGGAAATTTTCCTTATATGAATTGTCAACCTACGTTGTTTCCACGGTGGCACAGAAGGTTGCTTCTATGCTTGCATCTTTGCATATAAATTAGACAGTTTTTTAGGCCCGTGTGTAGAAAGAAAAAGTTCAATTGATTGGTTTCTTGTCCCTACGAGAACGTTCATAGGGTTCAAACCAATGACATAATGTTATCGAATCTCCTCTTCTATCCAAGCAAGAAATATCGAAGACATACGCTGATTATTTAGGGCTTTATATATAAGATTCAAAGCCAATGATTTCTCTCCTTCTAACTTCATCAGCGACCGATTTATTCGTATGTTAGATCCAAACAGTACATGGATTTTTAAATGATTTTTCCCTCACCATATGAGCATCACAGAGGACTTGCGAAACAACATAGACGATTGTGTGCACTCCCTAATGTGAATGTTCATGGCAACATCTGAAAGACATTCATAATTTTCATCATATTTTCTGCCATACCTGAATGTGAACGTGATTTGATGAAGCTTTGTGAGCCAAAAGCTCTTCGATTTTTGGGCCTCTAAAGAGCTAAGACTCTTGAGCTTTTTGTTTCATCTCAAGCCTAGTTCACTTGAAGCATCCCTCACACATCATCCGATGGCATTAGACACTACAACGTATGAGGGGCATACCGACGCTACATATACCGACGGTCACAGTCGGCGTCGGTATGGGCCTCGAAAAATGTCACTTAGAGATATCGACGATCAAGTGACCGTCGGTATGACCGTTTTAAATGGATCATCGGTGTGGCCCGCACCCGCCGGTATGTGCATCGGTATATGCGTCTGTATAGGCGTCGGTATGTGCATCGGTATATGCGTCTGTATAGGCGTCGGTATGAGCATCGGTATAAGCGTCGGTAATTTACTGGGAACTACCAACGCGTATACCGACGCCCATATCGGCGCCCATACCGGCAGCGAGTTTTAAACATACCGCGAACCCGACAGCAAAACTTCACATTTTTGCACGTGTTTGAATACTGTTGGTCTTTCCTCGAACTTGCGCGCGCGAACCGAATTGCGACCTGCATTGTCTTGTGCACACACACACACAGATCTCTCTCTCTACACACACACACTCTCTCGGCTTAGATGTCACATCTTGGTAAGTGCTACGCGTACTATTAGCATTTGTGTTTCTCTATGCTTTAGGTTTTATAATTTCTCTTTTCTTCGATTTTGCAGAAGTTCTTTGGCATCGATTGTTTGGAATTGGACGATAGACGACATACATTACGCTTTGACGACAACGATCCAAAAGAGGGGCATACTTGTAAGTGATTGTTTTATTCTCTATTGATAGAGAGAGAAGGAGAGAGAGAAAGAGAGAGAGAGAGAGAGAGAGAGAGAGAGAGAGAGAGAGAGAAGAGAGAGAGAGTGAGAGTGAGAGATAAACAATAATGAAAGAAAGGAAGATAGAGATAGGAAAATAGAGCATACATACACACACACATACACACACATTTACACACATACATGTACACACATGCATACATACACACATACATGTACACACATGCATACATACACACATACATGTACACACATGTATGCTTACATACACACACCTATACACACATGCATGCTTACATATACACACACACACACATATACACACATGCATGCATACACACACATATAAATTTACACACATGCATACATACACACACATGCATACACACATACATACACACATACATACACACACATATATACACATATGCATACATACACATACACACACACATATACACACATACATACACACACACATATATACACACATATACATACATGCATGCATACATACACACACATATACACACATGCATGCATACGCACGTATATACATATACACGCATGCATACATACACACACATGCATACATACACACACATGCATACACACATACACACACACACATATATACACATATGCATACATACACATACACACACACATATACACACATACATATATACACACATATACATTCACACACACATATACACACATGCATGTATACATACACACACATACACATACACACACATGTATACACATGCATACACATACACACACATGCATGCATGCATACACACGTACACACACATGCACACACATGCATGCCTACATACACACACATACACATACACACACATGTATACACATGCATACATACACATGCACACATGTACACATGCATACATACACACACATGCATACATACACACATATAATCCTATTTTTATTTTGAAGTTTTTTTTTTACATCAAATATATAAAAATAGGATTAGGGTTTTTACGCTATTTACACATACATACACATACACATATAATATATATATACATGTATATACACATGTATACAGAAATATACATATTTTAGGTTTAGATATTTAAGATTAGGTTTTTAGGGTTTAGGCATACATATCACTCAATTATATTTATATTAAGAAAAAATATAGAGAAAAATAAGAAAAAAAATATGAATATATATATAAAATATGATTAGGGTTTTAGGATTAGGGGTTTAGATTTTGGTAGGTGTTTAAGTATTTAGGTTTTAGTATTTCAGATTTAAGTCTCAGTCTTTCTTATTAGGGTTTTAGGGTTTTAATACGTAGATAACATATATACACAAACACACATATACATATAATACATACATACATGTAGATACACATGCATACAAAAATATACATATTTTAGATTTAAATCTTTAAGATTAGGGTTTTAGGGTTTTAACACCTACATAATATATATGCACACATACACATGCACATATAATACATATATACATGTATATACACATGTATATAGAAATATACATATTTTAGGTCTAGATCTTTAACATTAGGGTTTTAGGGTTTAGACATACATATAACTCAATTATATTTATATTAAGAAAAAATATAGAGAAAAATAAGAAAAAAAATCTGAATATATAAATAAATATATATATATAAAATATGATTAGGGTTTTAGGATGAGGGGTTTAGAGCTTTATTGGTGGTTAAGTATTTAGGTTTTAGTATTTCAGATTTAAGTCTAAATCTTTAAAATTAGAGTTTTAGGGTTTTAACACCTACATAACATATATACACACATACACATACACATATAATACATATATACATGTAGATACACATGCATACAAAAATATACATATTTTAGATCTAGAATTTTAAGATTAGGGTTTTAATTAAATATATATAATTAAATATATAAAATTAAAATATAAAAATAGGATTATGTAAGGAAAAAATCTGAATATATATATAAATATATATATATAATAAGATAATTATATACATAAATAAATATAAAATGAATTAGTGTTTTAAATAATTTAATTTAATATATTTAATTAAATATATAAAATTAAATATTTAAAAATACAAATACGTAATGAAAAAATCTAAATATATAAATAAATATATATATAAAATAGGATAATTATATAGATAAATAAATATAAAAAGAACTAGTGTTTTAAAAAATTTAATTAAATATTTATAATTAAATATATAATAATAGGATTAAGTAAGGAAAAAATCTGAATATATAAATAATATATATATAAGGTAGGATAATTCTATAGATAATAAAATATGATAAGAACTAGTATTTTAAATAAATAAATGAAATATATATGATTAAATATATAAAAATAGGTTTAAATTTAATCATTTTAAATAGAGTGAATATATATACAATACACAAACATACATACTTATACACCTATCTATATTCACATATATATACATATACACATATATATACACATGCATATATATATATATATATATATATATATATATATATATATATATATATATATATATATATATATATATATATATATATATATATATATATATATATATATATATATATATATATATATATATATATATACATGTTTTAGGTCTAGGTCATTTGGATTAGGGTTTTAGGGTTTTAACACCTACATAACATATATACACACATACACATACACATATAATACATATATACATGTATATATACATGTATATATACATGTATATATACATGTATATACACATGTGTATAGAAATATACATAATTTAGGACTAGATCTTTAAAATTAGGGTTTTAGGGTTTAGGCATACATATAACTCAATTAAGAGGAAAAAATCTGAATAAATAAATAAATATATATATAAAATAGGATCAATCAAGAAAAAATCCAAATATATAGATAAAATAGGATAACTATATAGATTAAGGTTTTAAAATTAGGGTTTTAAGTTTTTTTAGGTATTTAAGTATTTAGGTTTAGTATTTCATATTTAAGTCTTTAAGAGTTAGATTTTTAGGTTTAATAAAAAAATTAATGTTCTAAAATGTCCATATTGTAGCAGATGGCTTCTTTGGATCCTGAAGAGAGAATGGCATGTCCTTGCACACAGTGCAAGTATCAAATTTATCGGAAACAACGGATTTGTACTGCACATGTTAGAGAGCATGGATCCTTTGATAGGAGTCGACTGGAAAACCTACGTTATCATTCGCATGGTCCCCCAATTGAGCAGATGGATCCAAACGACATTGCACCGGTAACCTCTCGTGGACAAAAGAGAGCAAAAAAGGACTTAGACGTACAAGCAAGCACTAATAATATTACACAGAATGAACATATGGAAGAGATGCTTGAAGCATTTTATGAGATGGACGAAGATCATGATGGTGAAGAAGGTGTCGAGATGGACAGAACAGAAATTCCACGATCAGAAGTTGATGAAGAATATGAAAACATGCAAAGATTAGCTCGTTTATCACTTTATAATGGAGCAAAGATATTTGTACTACGTGCTTCACTCGCGATGCTCAATGTGCAATCCATTTATGGATGGTCAGATAGTAGTGTCACTGAATTGTTCAGGTAAGTGGAGAACAAATTGGCTTTCATTGTTGTATCACAATAACTTCATTTACTAATATCATTTTAATTGCTTATTGCAGGCTTCTTAAAGAAAGAAAGAAAGCACAAAGGGAGGACTTAGAAGAGCGAGGTCGTATGCAAGAGTTGTGGGCAATTACTAAGCCCAACGGAACAATATCGTTACCAAGAGCTCCTTGGCTGCTTCGCAGGATGGAAGAGCAACAAGTGAAGAAAACAATTTTAGAGTTTCGTACACCTACTGGATGCATGAGGTGTCTAAAGAGTGCTTTCACACGAAACGATGATCTTGCAGGACTCAAGTCTCATGAGGCACAAGTTTTTACAGTTTGTGCTTACTGTAGCCCTAAAAGATTGTCTTTCAGAAGATGTACGAAAAACCATTTATAAAATTAGTTCTTCAGTATGGTGGATGTCTTCTAAAGAGATTAATAGAGATAGCATAGAGAGTGTGAAACTCAATGCTATTGAGGCTGTTTGTATGGTAGAGAAATACTTTCCCACAAGTATTCTCACTATTCAACTTCATTTACTGGTTCATGTGGTAGATGAAGTTGCAATAGCAGGAACTGTCCATAGTTGATGGATGTACTTCTTAGAGCGCTTTATGAAGACATTAAAAGGATTTGTTCGATAGAGAGCACGTCCAGAGGGTAGCATGGCAGAGGGATGGCTTGTACAAGAATCTCTTGTATTCATAACTGAGTTTCTACGTATATCGGATCCCGAAATGCCTCGCTTATGGAGCAATGATGAAGATGTTCGTCTCGTAGGCGATGAACCACAAGGTAATGGATTGCAAAGAAAAATGGATGCAGCTTTCAGAGAGAAGGCAATGAAGTTTTGCATAGTTAACTCTGAGCCTATGCAAAAGTGGTTAGAAAGGTATAAACTTGCCAAGGAAACTAACGCAAAGGAAAGAGCTTAGTTTCGAAGAAATCATTCCACTCGATTTTTGCCTCTTCCAGAAAATCTTCAACCTCTCCCACCTTTTCCAACAAGCAGATGGCTAGATATAGCGGTTTCACAAGCAAAGGCAGCAGTTGAAGATATCTCTGAAGAAGAAGAAGAACTCGCAAAAGGATGTGATTGGGAGTATATTAAATATGGTGCACTATGGTCTCATGGGTGACACTTTCGAATCGCACGAATCAATCAAAATAGGTCTACTTTTGATAGTGGAGTGATGGTGAATTTTTTGCAAAAAAGTAGAGCGAGTGCAAGAGATGATAATGCTCTAGAAGGCGAGTTAGATTATTGTGGTGTGATTCAAGACATCTTGAAACTATCTTTCAGAAAGTTTGATTACTTTGTTTTCGATGTGAAATGATTCAAAGTAGTCACCTCTGGAAGAAACGCAACAGTGAGACGGGATAAGAGCGGTTTGCTTCAAATCCACTCCACAAGATTATGGACAGATGAAAGGGATACAGTCCTACTTCCCGAACATTGTGAGCAACTTGTTTTCATACCAGATTCAAAAGACCCAGAGTGGCTATTTGTTCATCTCTCAAGTTCCTCCTACGTATATGACCGCTACATCACAGAATTGGATGGCTCGTGGTAGCACTCCTCCCGGCCTCACTCCTGGCGGCCTTAGTCTTGCCGGCCTCACTCCCGCTGGCCTCACTCCCGCCGGTGTCACTCCCGCTGGTGTCACTCCTGCCGATGTCACTCCTGCCGATGTCACTCCTGCAGGTGGTGCTACTCCCGTAGGAGGTATGTCTCCTAGCTTTGTGACTCCACCACGACCATCTTTGCAGCCATCTCCTACTGGGTCTACTAGTAGACATGTGCGTTCGACACCTCAGCGCGATACAGGTTCTGGCCCGTCTCGTAGATCGAGGTCATGCTCTGGAGCAGGAGGTTCTAGGAGTGGATCTACAGGTAGGTCTGGAGGCGGAGGAGGCGGTTGTTGTGGAGGCAGTGCGACGGACATTGTGTTGCCCGCTTCTACTCCTAGGACGAGTACCTCAGATGTAGGTATGCCACACAGTACACCACGTGGAACACCACGTACACCTTGGGGTGCTCATGACCATGATGACTCCAAGGTGTATAGTATCCGAGATGGAGCTCCGATGATAGATGCGGCTGGCAAAGCAATGCGTGCACGCATACGATAGCTTTGCTCCATCCATTTTGGACACTTCATCATGCTGAAATGGAGTGAACAGGATAAAGATCAGAAGAATTATATCACACAGACCATTTATAAGGAGTTGCGACCAGCTGATGGACAGTCTATTGTCAGTTCAAAGTGGATTCTGTACACCGCACGTGAGGTCATGTCCCATCGATGATCTGAGGCACGTGATGCATTCAGAGAAGGCTTACCAAAGCTTGTATGGTTAGATGCTGAAGAGTGGGACATGATTCGTGACGAGCAGCAGTAGACTCCTAATCGATATCGCCAGCAGCGAAATGCCGCAGCCACACGTTTAGATACGATTGGACCGTCACATTTGGGCAGCGGCGGATATGACACGATGCATCATGAGTTTGTAAGTACCATTTCATGTATTGAATTTATTCGTGTTAAATTTCTCATGTATGTTTCTCTAATCTTTTTATATTTATTTCAGGACCTGGCAATGGATCGTCCTCCAACACAAACGGAGGAGTCTTACGGATATAGTCATGGGTTGACTACACTATTGCAGGACTTGGAGGGACGCGGTGCGGTAGTTTCATGGGAGCATTTGCGATGAGGTAATTAATTTATAAACTTGGTTTTTACTTGTTGTTTGTAATTTTCATGTGAATTTATCTCATTCCATTAATGTTCTTTGTTGCAGGACTGTTGATATGGAACGTTGTTTGCATGTGTATGTTAGTGGAAGACCAATATTTTGTATTTGATTTTCATATGGCAATACATTGCTTTGCCACATTCTGTAAAAGTGTCATATATGATAGTGGTTTGCCACACTCTTGTACATGCTTCATTATTGAAATATATAACTTCTTTTGTACATGGTTCATAGTTCATTCTGATTATCTCTTTTGTGTCCAATAATACTGTGTTTCATGAAATCATATTTCGATTGTCATTAGAGTACACATCACATGTACTCGGTTTCTTTTGGGCAGAGTGTATTGTCTTTTGTTAAGAAACATCATGGTAATGTTGCTGTAGCAAAAGACAAAACACTGCCCAAAAAAAATTTTGCAGGTATGGTCGTCGGTATACGCGACGGTACTCCTAGTAGTTCATCGGAATAACCATCGGTACACCCAGCAGACAACGATATCTCCAGCAGAAGCCTCTGTATTTGTGTCGTTAATACCGACGCATATAGTGATGCTTTGGTACCGATGCGCAAACCGACCTTTACACCAACGTCGCGACAAATTAAGCCACGTTCATTTTCCTCGATAAAAACCTCGGTATACCATCGAACTGTTGTAGTGAGAAGGGCCAAGGAAAGCATAAATCAAGGAAGGTGGATCATGTTTTGGCTTTCATTTCTCTCGAGTGACAAAAGATTCTTGGACAAGACCTAAAGGATGGAGAATGGCTCTTCCTTAGAGTCAATGGAAGGATGTAGCTTGAATTAGAGCTAAGTATTTTCAAGTTAATGATTGGTTTCAATATTTGTTTTTGTTCTATGCTTTTATGTAGAATGCATTTTATTATCATTGATGTATGGTAGCAAACTTCATTTTTTATAATATTGCTACAAATTAATAAAAACTAAATGAAAAAGCATAAACATATTGAAACACTTATTAAGCACAAGCATGCATCCATATATCACCACATAGGAGTGAAAGAATGTTGGTGCAATTCCTCCTTTCAAAAGACTTTTTTATGCACATAAACTTCTTTAGTTCTTGAAAAAGGCATAAGATGCACTCAAGTTTGTGCACATGTATATTTATATATTTTTGAAAGGTAGCAAGTAGATTGTTTGTACATGGATGCTTGGATGCATGCAAAGCAAGCTCAAGGACTGCTTGAATTAAGTTTGGTGCATGAAAAGGAAAAAACATGCAAACACATGAAGGTCCTCACATGCATTTGCATGCAAGAACATGGATTGGCATATCACAAAGCATGCTTTTCTGTTGCTTTTTTGCTATAGTTGAACGGATGTACTTTCCTAATCTTCACCTACTTTTTCTAACTCGAGTTAGATAGTTCGAGAAAATGGCAAACTAGTTAGTTCCAAATCTCTTAATGGCTATGCAACTTAAGTAGCTAGTTCAATTTTTTCCAAATGTGATACTTAGGTATCACATACTAGGAGTCTTGCTTAGGAAAAGTTGGCTCACTAAAATTCAAGCATTCAATTTTCTTGCTCATTTGAATGGCAAGAAAATAGCGCTACTTGCAAATTTCCATGATGACTCTAAGTCTAGAAAATACTTAGAGAATCCTAATGATGAGCTTGGATGTAAAAAATTCATGCATCCAAGTAGGATGATTTGGAATGTTTTTATTCGATTCTATCCCAAGACATGATAGCAATCAAATAAAATAAAATGGAACTTAAACTTATTGAAATTTTAAAGTTCAAAAGATGGTTGAGATGTTCCAAAATTTGTAAAAACCATAGAGTTTTTTAAAGTATTCACTTTGATTTCATCCTAAGGAGTGATGAAACTCAAAGAAGTGATTAAATCTCAGCAGCAATTGAACTTTAAACATTCAATGGATGGATGCTAAGTTCCATGATTACATCTCTGGTAGTTATGCAAAGTCTTATGAAAATGTGAAAATTGTAAAAAGAAATCTTTCGAGGATTAAAAATTATTCTTGGTTTCATTTAAGCTAATCATAACTTAAGAAGAAACCTAAGTCAAAGTGATCTTCATAAATTAGGATACTTCCTAAAGATAAGCCAATAAAGGAAATATTTTGGTTAACTATTTTAGTGGTTAAAAAGGAATATCTTTTGGACAAGCAATAAAGCTTTAAGTCTTGGTCTTGTCCAAAATTCAAGAATTCCTTTTGAAGATCATTCCAGTAAAGCAAAAGATTCTAAGATTAATCATTTGCTTAGTATTACTTGATTCCTTTTTTGATAGAATAAACTCTCCCTAGATGTGAGAATGCAATTCTACAAGTAAGTTTATTAGCAAGTAGTAACCAAAAAGTCCCAACCCACCAGCATTAGTACTTAAGTCCAAATATTGATATAACCTAAAGGTGTATCAAAGATTCTTAGCTTTGGAATCTGAGAGGCATCAGTGTATGCTTGGACTTAATTTAAGGGAAGGATCTCTGAAAATCCCGCGGGTAAGCAAAGAAGCCTTTGATAGTTAAAAAGATCTTAATGATAAAGATTAAGCCTTTATTCTAGTCACAAGGTCAACCAGACTTGATGAAGCTTGGCCATGATTGTCCAAGAACTTGCGATTGGAACTCCTCTTAAGTTTGCCCAAGTATTGGAATAAAATTCCATTTGGGAATTATTCACTCACGTTCCATTTATCCAATGCAAAATTGTGAAAAGAGTAAGTTGTTCCAAGTCTTAATAGAGTGAGAAATTCCAAGAATATAGTCTGCAATTGTGAAGACGATACTTAAGTCTATGGAAGGTAAAACATAATGTTTGCATATCCTTATAGGGATTTTGGTACAAATCCAAAAAGCGTGAATGGATGCTTAGACTTACACACTAGAGAGATTCTTGTAAGGTCCCAACTAGGGTAGGTACTTAAAGCATTAATAAGAAAGGAATCTAAAGACAAGCAGTCAAAATCTCTTGTCACTACAAATTGTTCATGAATAAACAAATTGAACTTGAATATGTGAACATTCGAGTACTTGCGATTCTGATTGGTTTTCATTTGAAAATCCTAGCAAAGAAGAATGGATATTCTATCAAAAGGTTTTAAAGTTTCCAAGACAAAGCACGTGATTGTAAGACGATTATGAGAACGAATCAAAACCTAGAATATCAAGTTAGAGGTAATGCTTGAAACTTCAGATTTCTATCTATCGATTTGTCTATCTATCTATCTATCTATCTATCTATCTATCTATCTATCTATCTATCTCTCTATCCATTAGGAGAAAAAGTGAGCCTTGCATGGGCCTTGTAAGGATTCCTAATTTTTAGGGATTAAAAAGCTTAATCTAAGGGATTAAAGAGCACACAAAACCATTAGTGGTATGCTCCAATAAAATATTGTTTTATGCACTTTTGTA
>CM035441.1:77046608-77139108 GCA_020310875.1 Ceratopteris richardii | reverse complement strand
TGGAGAGAGCGAGATAGGTAGGTTTGGCCATTGGTTGTTTCGCTCAGCATTGCAACAGCTGTCATACTGAACGAAACCATCATGGATGGTTGGAGTTCCGAGCTTCTTCCTGCAGGCTTTTACGCTGCCACTGACTGAAAGCTTCATATCATTTCAGCTAGAAGCTAGATCTCTTTTGCGAGGGCATACTCATTTTCATTCTTCAATGCTTCATTGATTCTGCTGTACGACTGCTGTCCGAGAGAGAGAGAGAGACTCATCTTTCACAGATGCGGACTCTTAACAATATAGTCAGACCATTCATCCTTGGATTAGATTCGTTGTCCTAGATGCAACGCGAAGCCATGTACACACCGACATAGCTCCGTGAGCAGCTAGTAGGAAGTCTGTTAAGGACGAGCCCTGCAATGCAAGTTGGAGGGTGTAGCAGAGAGTCCGTGCAACGCCCTTCAACGAGAGGACGATAGCACTTTGTCAGATATAGGCTTTTCACAAGCTACGGTAGAAGACAAAGCTTGAGGAGTACATGATAAGGAGGGTCCAGCAAAGAATGCGTGCAATGCAAGCTATGAGATCCTGGAGAGTATGCGTGCGATGATGGTTGTGTGAACAGAAGAGATCGCCGCATGGAAAATTATTTGAAAGTCGGCAGCCGCCCATTGAATTATGTTCAAGCCTGCATTTCCGCTTGCCGTTCATCAGTAGCTGAACTTGTTCTGGTTGTGCTACACAGGATCAATGGAGCATTCGAGAATGAAAATCAATATCCCCTCGCAAAAATAGATTTAGCTTGTCGATGAAACGATATGACGTTTTCGAGCTGAAATGATATGAAGCTTTCAGTCTGTGGCACAGTAGCAGCCTACAGGAAGAATGTCGGAATTCCAACCATTCATGATGGTTTCGTTCAGTATGATGGCTGTTGCAATGGTGAGCGAAACAATCAATGCATCTTTCCTCTCTTCATCCGATTAGATTTTTCGGGTGATCGAACAGAGATTTGAAGACATGCATGAGGGTATGGCGAACCCTTTCATCTGACGCTTTCTATAGAATAATGATCCATTCTATTTCTTTTTTAGTCATTCGGTGACTGAATTGAAAAAAAGAGAGCGGTGATATTTCGTTCGGGTCACTCCTTTCATTGTACAGCTCAATGTCAATACTTTCCATTCGCAAAAAAGCACATATATAGTTGAACTTCAGGTTGTCGATCATCCATGTGCCCCCCCTATCTCTCTCTCTGGATGCGTGCCTCTCAAGTTCATATTCAACTCGATACAATATAATTGCATAGATACATTAAGTAATGAAACATGAAGTATAGCTATAATTTCGCACTTTTCATGTTTCTCTTAATTTTGGGTAAAGCTTTTGTGACGATGTCACTTGAGCCTGAGTTCTTGAATGAAATTTGGTCTTGCGTCATTTGTTCATCAATGAAATGATAATGGACTTTGATATGTCTTCATATTGTATGATAAATTATAGTATGTGCGAACATGACCTTGTTGATATTGTCGTATGTACTTCGCCCATTATACTTCACACAAAACATGTTTGATTCCTTTTCGTTCAGTTATTCTTCTTGTTGATAATGCCACAACTAATTGATTTCCCCTACCTTTCAATTTAATCCACTTGAAAATTTTGAATAGGTTACATTTTGACTTTATCTATGAACCCAAACATACATGGTAGAACTTTTTTCCATACAAATGTACCTTACATGATTTATGTAGAAATTGATTGACAATGCCAACTTTTGCTTGTTGGGAATCCCGATGGATTTTGGGGTTTATTTGAGCTAGTACTAGGATTGGGTGCTTGTGAAATGTGATAATAAGCTCTATTACTAGAAGGGCATGCAACTTAATGTGATCAGACATGCGATGGTGGTCAACACATTCGTTATCTCCTCTATCATCTACCTCTAGGCTTGTTGGAGACCAAGCAACAAGGTAATGCAAAAGATGGAAAGAATTTGTAGAAATTTCCTATGGATCCAAGATGCCAATCGAAGGGGTGTGCCAAAAATCAAATTGGGAATTTGCTCTAGCTTGAATAACTTGTGTGGGTCAAACTTTCTTGATATGGATGCCTTGACCAACAAGCTTCTAACCAAATGGATGGTCAAACCTAGAGTAATGATGAAGCTTCCACTACAAGGAATAAGGGGGCATAGTGATGATTGACGACACAATTTCATCGCTTCATGATTGTCCACATAACTATACACATACACATATATATGCACATAGGCACACATGCACATATATATACCTATGCATATGCACATGCACATGCATCGAGGTGCATGCACGTACAAACACAGACATGCATATACACACATACACATATACACATGCATATACACACATACACATATACATGCATATACACACATACAGAGACATACACATACACACACATATGCATACACATACACCTACTTATACAAATACACACATACATATACACATTCACACATAGATACACACACATACATGCACATACACAAATATAGATCTACAACTACATGTGCATATATACATATACACACACATACATATTATATACACATAAACACATATAATATGAATGAATTATACAATCAAAGTAATAAATCACATGTTAAATATAGACTGTAATAAATATCTAAGTAGATTTCAGTCATATAGCTCACTTCAATAAAATAAATTTAATAAAGACGCTAAAATTATTAAAATTATGAACTCAAATCATAGACCCAACTAAAAACATAACTAATATGAGAATATATATATATATATATATATATATATATATATATATATATATATATATATATATATATATATATATATATATATATATATATATATATGTGTGTGTGTGTGTGTGTGTGTGTGTAAATATATATATATATATATATATATGTGTGTGTGTGTGTGTGTGTGTCAATGTAAGGAGCTTATCTGGATTTAAAACGCATGATTGGCATGACTTGTTGAAAGATATTCTACCTCTTGTTATTGATGGATGTGCAATGCAAGGAGAAGGGGATGTGATCTATAGTCTTGGATCACTTATAAGGTATTTATCATAGTTTTATGTTTAATATATAAGATTATTTTATAGGTTTTTAAGGATGAATTAATTTCTTTATAATTTAATTTATGATTGATAATAGGTGGATGACATCAAAACAGATTGATAAAGATTTGATCCCACAAAAGAAACGTGAATGCAAGGAGCTACTATGTTTAATGGAGAAAGAGCTTCCACACACACACACACATACATACATACATACATACATACATATATATATATATATATATATATATATATATATATATATATATATATATATATATATATATATATATATATATATATATATATATATATATATATATATATATATATATATATATATAGATAGATATATAAGACAATAGGTACATAATATAATAGAGGAGTAGTAGTAGAGAAGATAACATATATAGTAGAATCTCAATAATTTTCTACTAATAGTAAGTACAAAGATGATGGTGTCTCCACCCATGTGATCTCAAGGTAGAGCTTAAATCCTGCTCTAGACAACTCTAGATAGGGAGTTACAAGGTAGAGGTATTCTCGCTCAATTAGATATATGGGATAATGCAGAGCTCATGTATAAATAGGCTAATGGGTGGCCTTCGGTGGATAGCTATACATGGGTGGTAGAATGTGGGTGGCCACTTCCCGTGTAGTTGTCATATAGGGCGAACCGACCTAACAAACATGACCCCACAATAAGGGAACCCTGGTAATTCCCTTTTCATATAGTACATTACATGGTCAAATTTGACCTTCAGCCAACATGTTAGTTTGGATTCGCATCAATTGGGTAATGCATGCTTGGATTCTCCTCATAATGGGGGCCCTAAAAAATGTGCATTAGTACATACAATCATGAGGGGTAGACATTGATCATAAACTAGCACACCCCCCTCAATGTTTACCGAATAATAAATCAAGTAAGTTTGGGTCATATGCCCATCTATTGTGGATGCGAGTTGAGCTCCTCTTTTCCAAGTGATTTAGTGAATATGTTAGTACAATTTACCTCTATTGGGCAATATTCTAGCTCCACAATTTGATCTTAAATTAGCTCACAAAACTAATGGTATTGTACTTCTATATGCTTGGCATGAGCATGAAGTATTAGGTTCTTTGCAATGTCCATGCAACTTGATTATCACACTTTAGTATAGTCACCATTTTTTATGAAAAGCCTAGATCTGTAAGAATTCTCCTTAACCAGATTGTCTCACAAGAACCAAAACAAGCTGCTTTGTACTCTACTTCAGTAGAGGGGAGTGGGAGAGTTGGTTGTTTGGTACTTACTCAAGAAAATATTCCTGAACCAAGTGAGAAATGATGTCCAAAAACAAATTTTCTAGAATCACAATCTCCAGCCCAATCCGATTCACAATCTCCTTGAAGTGTATCACCTATGCTATAAAGAATACCAAAATCCAAGGTTCCTACAATGTACCTTAGAATTTTCATTCCAACATTCCAATGACTCTCCTTAGCTCAATTGGAAAAAATGCTTAACACTCCAACAACATAGCAAATGTGTGGTCTAATGTTGAAGAGAAAAATAAGACTTCCACCAAGCTTCCCATACTCCTTAGCATCTACATCAAGCATGATATCATCCATAGATAGCTTATCATTTACCTCCATAGGTGTGCTAGTTAGTTTGGAGTCCATCATTCCAAATGCCTTAAGAATTTTTTTGGAAATACTTTTGTTGTGAGAGGAATATGCCATCCTTTCTTTGTCATACTTCAATTCCCATAGAAAAATGGAGTAGACCTAAGTCTATCATTTCAAACTCAATTCCCAAGCTAATCGGAGTTTGATTGATGAGCTCTTCATGATCTCCTGTAATGATGATATCATCTAATTATACAATGAAAACAACTAGCATGCTATCCCTTTTCATTACATATAGGTCATCATTAGAAGTACTTCTTTCAAAACCCATATTTTTGACAAATTTATCTATCCATTGGTACCAAGCTTGTGGTGCTTTCTTAATGCCATACAAAGCTTTCTTCAACATGCAAACTTTATTATCTGAATTGGGCACCTCAAAACTTGGTGGTTGAGATACATACACCTCCTCCTTAAGGTGACCATTCAAAAATGCAAATTTGACATGCATCTAAAAAATAGGTGAGGCCTTTTGTGCACCTATTGCAAGTATCGTCTGAATAGTTTTCATGTGTAATATTGGTGCAAAGGTTTTTAAAACATCAAAACCTTCAAATTCTGAAAAACCCTATGCAACTGATCTTGCCTTATACTTTTCTAATGTGCTATTTGCTTTATACTTATCTTTCCTAATCCATTAAGTACCAATTACCTTCTTCTTTGGTGGCAAGTCGACTACATCCCATGTATCATTTTTTAGTATACTATCATACTCAGACTGCATTGTTGCTTTCCAAACTGGATCATCAAGAACTTATTCAATGGTGGTAGGTTCCTTTATTGAGCCCATGATATCTACCATTAGAGTCATATTAAAAATCTATTCTGAGGCTCTTCTTTGCTCCTTTATTCTCTTTGATCTATGTAATCCATCTGAGGATGAACCGGGTATATGTAAGTGTGGAGTAGGATCATTAAAGAGTTATTGTGCCCAGTTCAATAGTGGCTTACGTTGTGCATCTACAACTAGTTGGATTTTTACTAAAGAAATTTCACTATCAGATGTTTCCTCCTCCTCAACTTTAACCTATCTTTTGATTAGCACAAGGTGAGATATTTTTTCATTTGATGGGATAGTAGATTTACCTTTATCTTTTACTAAGTGTGGTCATCAAGAATACTAAGTGTGCTCATCAAGAATATGTGCATAACAGAAACAACAAAAAATTTTGAAATGCAAAACTGAAGGATTTCTACCAGAATATGCTTCTTGAGGAGTCATCCCCTTTTGGTGCTTTCGTGTAGCTTTGATTGAGGATGTAGGCTACTGTATTGACTACTTCTACCTAGAATGAATCATGCATGTCTTCAACCTTTAACATACAGTGAGACATTTCAACTATTCTCATGTTCTTATGCTCAACAACACCATTTTGTTAAGATGTATAAGCTATGGTAAGTTTCCTTTTCATACCATGCTCCTTGTAGTAGTCATTGAATTCTGTTGATAAGAACTCAGCTCCTCTATCTATTTTGAATTTCTTCAATTTGCTACCTCCTTCATTTTCCACATACTTATGCCATGTTTAAAATCTTTCAAAAGCATCAGCCTTCTCTCGAATGAAATAAATTCACATCATTCTACTATAATCATCGACTAACAAAAAAAAGTATAAAGATCCTCCTAAAGCAGGTGTAGACATTTTATCGCAAAGATTAGCATGTACCAACTCTAGAGGAGCTTGAGCGCGATTGTTGGTCTCTCATGGAAATGCCTTTCATTGTTGCTTGCCCATCATGCAAGCTTTACAAGGTTCCTATAGCTCTGAAAATGTAGGAATATGAGCAGTCATTCCTGTTCTTTGCATTCCCTTCAAAAGTGCAAATCGAAGATGCCGAAATCATTGGTGCCATAACCTACTTACATCTTTGTCTTCTATAGTAGTTAAGACACTTAACTCATACAAGTTATCTCACCTTATGCATTTTCCTATTACATTACCCTAATGATTCCACGATTTCTAAACCACTCTTATTGAAGTGAACTTCGAGTCCACAATCTATTTTTGCAAAAATTGATAAAAACAGTTAAGTTTAGGTACATAGAGAACATCATATAACTTCTTCTCAACACATAGAGAAGTGATAAAAGAGATGGTTCCAGTTCCTTCGAGTGGAAACTTGGAGTCATTTCCCACCATTATGTTGATAAATTCATGTAGAGGCACTAGGGAACTATACTATGCTTTTTGTTGGTTATATGGTGAGAAGCTCCACTATTTAAAATCCATGGTTCATCAACATGAGCTTGAGCAGATGAGCATATCTCTTCAATAGCTACCCATAGTTTGAGCTTTGTGTTGTTTACGGACTCTTTGTTCTTCCAAGATGATTTTAGAGTCCCACTTCATTCATCAACTTGCCTTTTTCTACAATGATTGATGGCATGGACTTTCTTTTCGCAATAGAAGTAACTTCCTATGAAAATTTTCTTCTTTGGCTTCTTCTTTGATCCATCAAAAGAGCCTTCTGCTTTTGCATTAGCTAAGAATGCATCATTTCTTGTACCGTTCCGATTCTTCATCCACATTTCCTCTTCTAAGAGCATAGAACAAAACTCTTCAAATGTAAGGGGAGTTGGGCTATTACTAATCCATCATAATTTGTTGGAAGAATATGCACACATCCTCGAGCCGGCTCTTCTGTGTTATAACAACATCAAGTGCAACCAATTGATCTTGTAGATGTTTTATCTGTATGATAAAATCTTCAACATTTTCAAAATCATAATGCTTTTCATTTGCCAACTGGTTTTCTAGATTCTGTATCCTAGTGTGGACACGAGTCAATATGCTCCAAGCCTCATGTGCTTTAGTAGTATGTTGAACTAAATTAAGCACATAATCACTTACACTAGTCACAACCGCACATAATGCATCAACATTCTGCCTCTTCCAAGCTTGTAGAAGATTTGGATCTGGCTAAATGATCAAACTTGAATTTGTTGGATCTTCAATTGGTATAGGCTTTGGTTCCAATCCCATTGGTCCCATGACAGTTTCAACTAATTTGTAGGGGTCCAAAATTGTAGAAATTTTGAACTTCTGGAGCGTATAAATGGTTCTATCTAGCTTCTCTTTAGTGAATGCAGGTGGAAAAATTCAAATAGGTGTAGCATTAACATTAATTGGAGCACCAAGACCAGTGTTTGACAATCAAGCCATCATGTAATCACTTGAATAATCTAATGATATTCTAGCCTGCTAGTAGTCCAAAATAGTGATACTTCTCAAGCTACACAAACCTTACAGCTCTGATACCATATAAGACAATAGTTACACAATATAACATAGGAGTAGTAGCAGAGAAGATAAAAAATATAATAGAATCTGAACAATTTACTACTAACAGCAAGTACAAAGATGCAATGCGAAGCCATGTACACACCGACATAGCTCCATGAGCAGCTAGTAGGAAGTCTGTTAAGGACGAGCCCTGCAATGCAAGTTTTTTTTTTTATAAAAGGAAGTTCGGCCATGGCCTAATCTCTCGGACTTTAATTAAAATAATGAAGAAAAGTTACAGGTGAATGGGACTAGTGCCCTTGGGATCCCCCAAATCCCACAAAATAGGGGACGAGTTCGGTAAGCTAGAGGGCGTTACAAATGAGGTGTACAAAACTATCATCTCCTTCATGGGGGACCCATTTGGGTTTCAACTTGTTATCTACGAGGAGATAAATACAGTGGTGTCTAAATGGAGGAGATCTCTTGTCTCGGGAGATTCTTTTACCTAGAAGAAACAAGGATTTCTCAATCGACCATTCCTTTGGGGTTTGGCCAAAGTTGACAGCACAACGCTCCCTCCATATTGTCCAAAGAGTCTCGCCTCTGATGGGATTCCACAGCCTAGCAGAGCAGCCAACCGCCTCACCCAACAGCGCCTATTGCCAATTGATTTGGTTCGAGAGACGCAGAATCCGTGTCACTTGATGCCAGATAACACGGGACTTGGGGCAATCAAAGAAGAGGTGAACAAGGTCTTCGATGCATCGATGGCAAAGCTTGCACCAAGGAGGCACACCACAGATTTTGTTGGCCCTTGCGTTGTACCAGATACCTTTATGCAAGATCTGCCACATGAGAATGGATTTCTTGATCTCAATAAGGGGGTGCCAAATTGACATGAACTTAAGTTCCCATCGAAGTTTGGTCCAAGAAAGAGACCACACCTTGTTAAGAGTGTGATGAACGTCTAAGTTCTCTTTGAAGTTGGGAATTCTAGATAGTTTCTTACCATTGCCCCATTTGAGGCCCTTTAGGCAAGGAAGATACTGTCCGCAGAGAAGGCGGGTAGTTGAGTGGTCCCATGTAGAACACCTGTTTTGAAGAAGAGTCCATTCTTCGAGAGAAATTCTTTGTCTTGGGTCTAAGTCTTCAAATCTAATCCACTCCCCGGTCTCTTGTTTCCAGAGCTGTTTCCACTGTTTGTATCCCTTGTTCCAAAGTCGCTTAGCCGTTTGGAGGTTCCAATACTCCACCTCCCTTAAGCCGCTGATCGGGAACTAGATAGAGTCATTTTGTCTTATCCCCGCAGCCCACTTCCACTCTTCACTGACTCTGATGAATTGTTTGGCCTTGTTCCAACTCTTCCATAAGGAACACACGAGGCTAGAGCCTTTAGGGGACACCGGGTGGGGGGAGAACAAAACCATGAGGATCCCAATGTCCTTCCAGCCGGGAAGGCCAACGAGAGTAAGGTCTTTCGAAGTTCTGAAGATCAATTTAGCGCAGGAGAGACTCCCTATTGCACCAAGCCTTGATAAACCACTTTGCCGCCAGCTTGTCAGCTAACCCTGTGATATCCAAAATACCCAAGCCCCTTGAGTCTTTTGAGCTAATACAAGTTTCCCATTTGATTTTGGGAATCCCCCTCCTATTGGGGGTCCCCAGTCCATAGGAAGTTTTTGCAGATTCTTTCCACTTTGGCCAATTCTTTCTCCTTAGGTCTCCAGCACGAGATATAGTAAATAATCGTAGAAAGCATAAATGTGTTGACAACCATAGCACACCCTGCCAAGTTAGCTTGCATACCTTTCCAATGATTTAATTTGCTATCCAGTTTGGATAGAATCCAGTTCCACCGTTGGTCCATCGAGATGTTGAAACCCATCGGAATGCCGAGGAGACGAAAGACTTTGTAAGTTGGAGGGTGTAGCAGAGAGTCCGTGCAACGCCCTTCAACGAGAGGACGATAACACTTTGTAAGATATAGGCTTTTCACAAGCTACGGTAGAAGACAAAGCTTGAGGAGTACATGATAAGCAGGGTCCAGCAAAGAATGCGTGCAATGCAAGCTATGAGATCCTGGAGAGTATGCGTGCGATGATGGTTGTGTGAACAGAAGAGATCGCCGCATGGAAAATTATTTGAAAGTCGGCAGCCGCTCATTGAATTATGTTCAAGCCTGCATTTCCGCTTGCCGTTCATCAGTAGCTGGCCTTGTTCTGGTTGTGCTTCTGTATGTCCATGAGTTTTCGGCCTACGCTACACAGGAGGGTGACTGAATTGAAGAAAAGAGAGCGGTGATATTTCGTTCGGGTCACTCCTTTCATTGTACAGCTCAATATCAATACTTTCCACTCGCAAAAAAGCACATATATAGTTGAGCTTCAGGTTGTCGATCATCCATGTGCCCTCCCTATCTCTCTCTCTGGATGCGTGCCTCTCAAGTTCATATTCAACTCGATACAATATAATTGCATAGATACATTAAGTAATGAAACATGAAGTATAGCTATAATTTCGCACTTTTCATGTTTCTCTTAATTTTGGGTAAAGCTTTTGTGACGATGTCACTTGAGCCTGAGTTCTTGAATGAAATTTGGTCTTGCGTCATTTGTTCATCAATGAAATGATAATGGACTTTGATATGTCTTGATATTGTATGATAAATTATAGTATGTGCGAACATGACCTTGTTGATATTGTCGTATGTACTTCGCCCATTGTACTTCACACAAAACATGTTTGATTCCTTTTCGTTCAGTTATTCTTCTTGTTGATAATGCCACAACTAGTTGATTTCCCCTACCTTTCAATTTAATCCACTTGAAAAGTTTCAACAGGTTACATTTTGACTTTATCTATGAACCCAAACATACATGGTAGAACTTTTTTCCATACAAACGTACCTTACATGATTTATGTAGAAATTGATTGACAATGCCAACTTTCGCTTGTTGGGAATCCCGATGGATTTTGGGGTTTATTTGAGCTAGTACTAGGATTGGGTGCTTGTGAAATGTGATAATAAGCTCTATTACTAGAAGGGCATGCAACTTAATGTGATCAGACATGCGATGGTGGTCAACACATTTGTTATCTCCTCTATCATCTACCTCTAAGCTTCTTGGAGACCAAGCAACAAGGTAATGCAAAAGATGGAAAGAATTCGTAGAAATTTCCTATGGATCCAAGATGCCAATCGAAGGGGTGTGCCAAAAATCAAATTGGGAATTTGCTCTAGCTTGAATAACTTGTGTGGGTCAAACTTCCTTGATATGGATGCCTTGACCAACAAGCTTCTAACCAAATGCATGGTCAAACCTAGAGTAATGATGAATCTTCCACTACAAGGAATAAGGGGGCATAGTGATGATTGACGACACAATTTCATCGCTTCATGATTGTGCACATAACTATACACATACACATATATATGCACATAGACACACATGCACATATATATACCCATGCATATGCACATGCACATGCATCCAAGTGCATGCACGTACATACACAGACATGCATATACACACATGCATATACACACATACACATATACATGCATATACACACATACAGAGACATACACATACACACACATATGCATACACATACACCTACATATACAAATACACACATACATATACACATTCACACACTGATACACACACATACATGCACATACAAAAATATAGATCTATAACTACATGTGCATATATACATATACACACACACAACTACACACATACATATTATATACACATAAACACATATAATATGAATGAATTATACAATCAAAGTAATAAATCACATGTTAAATATAGACTGTAATAAATACCTAAGTACATTTCAATCATATAGCTCACTTCAATAAATAGAATTTAATAAAGACGCTAAAATTATTAAAATTATGAACTCAAATCATAGAACCAACTAAAAACATAACTAATATGAGAATATATATATATATATATATATATATATATATATATATATATATATATATATATATATATATATATATATATATATATATGTATGTATATATATATATATATATGTGTGTGTGTGTGTGTGTGTGTCAATGTAAGGAGCTTATCTGGATTTAAAATGCATGATTGGCATGACCTTTTGAAAGATATCCTACCTCTTGTTATTGTTGGATGTGCAATGAAAGGAGTACGGGATGTGATCTATAGTCTTGGATCACTTATAAGGTATTTATCATAGTTTTATGTTTAATATATAAGATTATTTTATAGGTTTTTAAGGATGAATTAATTTCTTTATAATTTAATTTATGATTGATAATAGGTGGGTGACATCAAAACAGATTGATAAAGATTTGATCCCACAAAAGAAATGTGAATGCAAGGAGCTACTATGTTTAATGGAGAAAGAGCTTCCACACACACACACACACACACACACACACATATATATATATATATATATATATATATATATATATATATAAGTCAATAGGTACATAATATAATAGAGAAGTAGTAGTAGAGAAGATAACATATATAGTAGAATCTCAATAATTTTCTACTAATAGCAAGTACAAAGATGATGGTGTCTCCACCCATGTGATCTCAAGGTAGAGCTTAAATCCTGCTCTAGACAACTCTAGATAGGGAGTTCCAAGGTAGAGGTATTCTCGCTCAATTGGATATATGGGATAATGCAGAGCTCATGTATATATAGGCTAATGGGTGGTCTTCCGTGGATAGCTAGACATGGGTGGTAGAATGTGGGTGGCCACTACCCGTGTAGTTGTCATATAGGGCGAACCGACCTAACAAACACGACCCCACAATTAGGGACCCTGGCAATTCCCTTTTCATATAGTACATTACATGGTCAAATTTGACCTTCATCCAACATGTTAGTTGGGATTCACATCAATTGGGTAATGCATGCTCGGATTCTCCTCATAATGGGGGCCCTAAAAAATGTGCATTAGTACATACAATCATGAGGGGTAGACATTGATCATAAACTAGCACACCCCCCTCAATGTTTACCTAATAATAAATCAAGTAAGTTTGGGTCCTATGCCCATCTATTGTGGATGCGAGTTGAGCTGCTCTTTTCCAAGTGATTTAGTGAATATGTTAGCACAATTTACCTCTATTGGGCAATATTCTAGCTCCACAATTTCTAGCTCCACAATTTGATCTTAAATTAGCTCACAAAAATAATGGTATTGTACTTCTATATGCTTGGCATGAGCATGAAGTATTAGGTTCTTTGCAATGTCCATGCAACTTGATTATCAGACTTAAGTATAGTCACCATTTTTTATGAAAAGCCTAGATCTGTAAGAATTCTCCTTAACCAGATTGTCTCACAAGAACCAAAACCAGCTTCTTTGTACTCTACTTCAGTAGAGGGGAGTGGGAGAGTTGGTTGTTTGGTACTTACTCAAGAAAATATTCCTGAACCAAGTGAGAAATGATATCCAAAAACAAGTTTTCTAGAATCACAATCTCTAGCCCAATCTGATTCACAATATCCTTGAAGTGTATCACCTATGCTATAAAGAATACCAAAATCCAAGGTTCCTACAATGTACCTTAGAATTTTCATTCCAACATTCCAATGACTCTCCTTAGCTCAATTGGAAAAAATGCTTAACACTCCATCAACATAGCAAATGTCTGGTCTAGTGTTGCAGAGAAAAATAAGACTTCCACCAAGCTTCCTATACTCATTAGCATCTACATCAAGCATGTTATCATCCATAGATAGCTTATCATTTACCTCCATAGGTGTGCTAGTTAGTTTGGAGTCCATCATTCCAAATGCCTTAAGAATTTTTTTGGGAATACTTTTGTTGTGAGAGGAATATGCCATCCTTTCTTTGTCATAGTTCAATTTCCAGAGAAAAATGGAGTAGACCTAATTCTATCATTTCAAACTCAATTCCCAAGCTAATCGGAGTTTGATTGATGAGCTCTTCATGATCTCCTGTAATGATGAGACCATCTAATTATACAATGAAAACAACTAGCTTGCTATCCCTTTTCATTACATATAGGTTATCATTAGAAGTACTTCTTTCAAAACCCATATTTTTGACAAATTTATCTATCCATTGATACCAAGCTTGTGGTGCTTTCTTAATGCCATACAAAGCTTTCTTCAACATGCAAACTTTATTATCTGAATTGGGCACCTCAAAACTTGGTGGTTGAGATACATACACCTCCTCCTTAAGGTGACCATTCAAAAATGCAAATTTGACATCCATCTAAAAAATAGGTGAGGCCTTTTGTGTAGCTATTGCAAGTATCATCTGAATAGTTTTCATGTGTAATATTGGTGCAAAGGTTTTTAAAACATCAAAACCTTCAAATTCTAAAAAACCCTATGCAACTGATCTTGCATTATACTTTTCTAATGTGCTATTTGCTTTATACTTATCTTTCATAATCCATTAAGTACCAATTACCTTCTTCTTTGGTGGCAAGTCGACTACATCCCATGTATCATTTTTTAGTATACTATCATACTCAGACTGCATTGTTGCTCTCCAAACTGAATCATCAAGAGCTTCTTCAATGATGGTAGGTTCCTTTATTGAGCCCATGATATTTACCATTAGAGTCATATTAAAAATCTATTCTGAGGCTCTTCTTTGCTCCTTTATTCTCTTTGATCTATGTAATCCATCTGAGGATGAACCGGCTATATGTAAGTGTGGAGTAGGATCATTAAAGAGTTATTGTGCCCAGTTCAATAGTGGCTTACGTTGTGCATCTACAACTAGTTGGATTTTTACTAAAGAAATTTCACTATCAGATGTTTCCTCCTCCTCAACTTTAACCTATCTTTTGATTAGCACAAGGTGAGATATTTTTTCATTTGATGGGATAGTAGATTTACCTTTATCTTTTACTAAGTGTGGTCATCAAGAATACTAAGTGTGCTCATCAAGAATATGTGCATAACAGAAACAACAAAAAATTTTGAAATGCAAAACTGAAGGATTTCTACCAGAATATGCTTCTTGAGGAGTCATCCCCTTTTGGTGCTTTCGTGTAGCTTTGATTGAGGATGTAGGCTACTGTATTGACTACTTCTACCTAGAATGAATCATGCGTGTCTTCAACCTTTAACATACAGTGAGACATTTCAACTATTCTCATGTTCCTATGCTCAACAACACCATTTTGTTAAGATGTATAAGCTATGGTAAGTTTCCTTTTCATACCATGCTCCTTGTAGTAGTCATTGAATTCTGTTGATAAGAACTCAGCTCCTCTATCTATTTTGAATTTCTTCAATTTGCTACCTCCTTCATTTTCCACATACTTATGCCATGTTTAAAATCTTTCAAAAGCATCAGCCTTCTCTCGAATGAAATAAATTCACATCATTCTACTATAATCGTCGACTAACAAAAAAAGTATAAAGATCCTCCTAAAGCAGGTGTAGACATGTTATTGCAAAGCTTAGCATGTACCAACTCTAGAGGAGCTTGCTTGATTGTTGGTCTCTCATGGAAATGCCTTTCGTTGTTGCTTGCCCATCATACAAGCTTTACAAGTTTCCTACAGCTCTAAAACATGTAGGAAAATGAGCAGCCATCCCTGTTCTTTGCATTCCCTTCAAAATTGCAAATCCAAGATGCCTAAATCATTGGTGCCATAACCTACTTACATATTTGTCTTCTATAGTAGTTAAGATACTTAACTCATACAAGTTATCTCACTTTATGAATTTTCCTATTACATCACCTAATGAGTCCATGATTTCTAAACCACTCTTATTGAAGTGAACTTTGAGTCCACAATCTGTTTTTGCAAAAATTGACAAAAAACAATTAAGTGTAGGTACATAGAGAACATCATATAACTTCTTCTCAACACCTAGAGAAGTGATAAAAGAGATGGTTCTAGTCCCTTCAACTGGACACTTGGAGTCATTTCCCACCATTATGTTGATAGATTCGTGTAGAGGCACTAGGGAACTATACTAATGCTTTTTGTTGGTTATATGGTGAGAAGCTCCACTATCTAAAATCCATGGTTCATCAACATGAGCTTGAGCAGATGAGCATACCTCTTCAATAGCTACCCATAGTTTGAGCTTTGTGTTGTTTACGGACTCTTTGTTCTTCCAAGATGATTTTAGAGTCCCATTTCATTCATCAACTTTCCTTTTTCTCCAATGATTGATGGCATGGACTTTCTTTTCGCAATAGAAGTAACTTCCTATGAAATTTTTCTTCTTTGGATTCTTCTTTGATCCATCAAAAGAGCCTTCTCCTTTTGCATTAGCTAAGAATGCATCATTTCTTGTACCGTTCCGATTCTTCATCCGCATTTCCTCTTCTAAGAGCATAGAACAAAACTCTTCAAATGTAAGGGGAGTTGGGCTATTACTAATTCATCATACTTTGTTGGAAGAATATGCACACATCCTCGAGCCGGCTCTTCCGTGTTATAACAACACCAAGTGCAACCAATTGATCTTGTAGATGTTTTATCTGTATGATAAAATCTTCAACCTTTTCAAAATCATAATGCTTTTCATTTGCCAACTGGTTTTCTAGATTCTGTATCCTAGTGTGGACACGAGCCAATATGCTCCAAGCCTCATGTGCTTTAGTATTATGTTGAACTAAATTAAGCACATAATCACTTACACTAGTCACAATTTCACATAATGCATCAGCATTCTGCCTCTTCCAAGCTTGTAGAAGATTTGGATCTGGCTAAATGATCAAACTTGAATTTGTTGGATCTTCAATTGGTATAGGCTTTGGATCCAATCCCATTGGTCCCATGATAGTTTCAAGTAATTTGTAGGGGTCCAGAATTGTAGAAATTTTGAACTTCTAGAGCGTATAAATGGTTCCATCTAGCTTCTCTTTAGTTAATGCAGGTGGACAAATTCAAATAGGTGTAGCATTAACATTAATTGGAGAACCAAGACCAGTGCTTTACAATCAAGCCATCATGTAATCACTTGAATAATCTAATGATATTCTAGCCTGCTAGTAGTCCAAATAGTGATACTTCTCAAGCTATACAAACCTTACAACTCTGATACCATATAAGACAATAGTTACACAATATAACATAGGAGTAGTAGTAAAAAAGATAAAAAAATATAATAGAATCTGAACAATTTACTACTAACAAGTACAAAGATGATGGCTTTGTCCACCTGTATGCTCTCAAGGTAGAGCTTAAATGGTTATCTAGACAACTCTAGATAGGGAGTTACAAGGTAGAGGTATGTTGTCTCAATTCGATATATGAGGTAGGGCAGAGGTAATGTATATATAGGCAAATGGGTAGCCTTTCACAGATCCATACATGGGCGGTAGAACATGGGAAGCATCGTCTGTGTAGTTGCCATATATGACAACCTCACAAATATAAATGATTGATGACTTTGATTGAGAATATTCCATGGAATAGTCCCTTTATCATCGTGCCTAGGGTGCTACCCTTGGCACCTTTGGATTCCCCAGCCAAGGGGCCCACTGGCCCTCTTGGACCCCCTAGTTGGGGCAACTCCCTTCTACCTTGGACCCCACAATTGGGAACCCTACTAACTCCCTTTCTTCACAATACCTTACATGGTCCAATTCGACCTCCATCCAACATGCAAGTTGGGATTCCCATCAATTGGGTGTCTATTATGTACTATAATCCTCATTTATTCGAGTAGCGATATATAAAGAGGCATAAGGTTGGCAAGAGAGTCATCTCTCTAGCAAGTGGTGGAATCTTTTCTCAAATAAATACATAAAGAAATCTACATCAGGGCATACTACAGACACACACACACACATACATACATACACACACACACACACACACACACACATATATATATATATATATATATATATATATATATATATATATATATATATATATATATATATATATATATATATATATATATATATATATATATATATATATGTGTGTGTGTGTGTGTGTGTGTGTGTGTGTGTGTGTTTATGTATACACTTTCTTGTATATTTCTATACCTAGAATCCTACTATATTTAATTTTATTTTCATATTTTATTATTATATGGTCCTCATTGATTTGAGTGGCTAATGATTTGTGTTAAATGTAGGTGACATGTTTGCACTTGAAGAAAAGATTATTGAAATCATCATATACAATGCTAAAGTGAGGAATAGACACAATGTTTCTTATGTGCGTGATATTGTTCCTTCTCTGAATGATATTCTCCAACCTAGATACACACACACACACATATATATATATATATAATATATATATAGTATATATATATATATATATATATATATATATATATATATATATATATATATATATATATATATGTGTGTGTGTGTGTGTGTGTGTGTGTGTGTGTGTATGTGTATGTGTGTGTGTGTGTATATATATATATATATATATATATATATATATATATATATATATATATATATATATATATATATATATATATATATATATATGTGTGTGTGTGTGTGTGTGTGTGTGTATGTGTGTGTGCGTATGTTTGTGTATATATACCTAGAACTATATATATGTATGTCTATGTGCATGATGTGTATGTATCTATATATGTATTATGGTCCTCATATTTTGAGTAGCTAATGATTTGTGTTGAATGTAAGTGATGCATCTGCACTTAAAGACGAGGTTATTGAAATCTACATATACAATGATAAGAAGAGGACTAGACACAATGCTTCTTCTCTGCATGATATTGATACTCTAAATGATATTATCGAACCTACACACACACACACACACACACATATATATATATATATACATATATATATATATATATATATATATATATATATATATATATATATATATATATATATATTTTTATATATATATATATATATATATATATATATATATATATATATATATATATATATATATATTTAACTTTATATATGTGTGTATACATTTATGTGTATATATATGTATATATCTATGTGTGTGCATATACATATGTGTGTGTATAGATACGTAGAACTCTAAATAGGCATGTGTGTATATGTCTGTGTGTGTATATGTGTGTGTATATATGTATGTGATTGTAAGCAATGAATATGGTGCATTGTCACAATGATGTGACATAAGTATCTACATCATTTTGATGCACCACTTGTGAGACCACCCAATGCCGAATTCTATCTCTATTGAACTAACTACTTACTTTTTGTTTCTCCCATCAAACTCACTGCAAAATCAAAATCACATAAGTAAAACATAAAATATATATTTCAATTTATAGGTAAAATGTATACTTACATCCATTTTAAGTCAATAAAACATAAGTAACACTCACATAAAGCTCTCATTATTTTTTTAAACTTCAAACCATGCGTGATGTATATTATACTACCATCATATGATATGTCACACTCCAATTCCACTCTACCTATGTGGTGTAGGTGTCCTGAAAATAAACAAATAAAAATGAATGAAAATATTTGTCCTATAATATCATTAAAAATTTTAATTATAATGTGCATGTGTATATGTGTATATGTGTATGTGTGTTTGTCTCTCATACGTGTGTGTATGCATGTGATTCTATGTGTGTACATATGTCTATGTGTGTGTATGTATATGTGTGTGTATGTGTTTGTGTGTGTATGCTTGTGTATGCATGTATGTATTTGAGTGTATGTGTGTGTCTATGTATGCACATGTGTACGTACTTGCATATGTGTGTATGGATGCTCCTCTCTTGTTCACACACACACACTCTCTTCTCTCTCTCTCTCTCTCTCTCTCTCTCTCTCTCTCTCTCTCTCTCTCTCTCTCTCTTTGGAGATCTCTCTCTTGTCAGATCTCGATACAAATGTGCTCAGAGAATTCCAATTTTATTGTTGTATGTGCAAGATGCTGCTTATGCAATGCATTTGCATCACAAGAAATTTTCCAATGTTTCTAAGATTGCCATTATTCTATGACACTCTTAGAAATGCTCATTAATACCATCACATAAGTGATGGTAACCGTACACGGCTGAGCCACTTTTTTTTCTTTGGTGATTCATATGGGACACTCACTGGAACTAGCATCACATAAGCGATGCTACCCGCATTTTTCTATTGGCGGCATTGCTACACCCCCTTACTCCTTGTAGTGTTCTTGAGCCAACCTTATTTCCAAAATGAAAAACTCCTCTCTCTCTCTCACTCTCTCTCTCTCTTGATCCCTAGATACAAAAAGCTCCATCTAATCACACTCTTGTTCTCCCATTTCCTAGTTGTCCTGAAGGATCAAAACCTGATGTGCTCATTGTGGAAAGGATGGAACAAGATGAAACCATTTTTCTCCATCAATAATGATTGGAAGAGGGTGGAGAATGAGAACCTCTAGATAGGGAAGAACCTTTGGAACAAAGTTTTTTTAATGTGGACACACCCCTCCGACCAAGTTAGATGACAATGGATTAGGCTTGGGGACATTGACTTGAATAGTAGATTGGTATAATGAAGGTGGATAATGAGAACCTCTAGAGAGGGAAGATTATGTGGAAAAAAAGTTTTTGAATCTTCACACACCTCTCAAACCAAGTTAAATGACAATAGATTAGGCTTGGGGACATTGAATTGAATAGTAGATTACAAATTTGAAGAGTTGCCCTATCAAGGCACATAATCAATGATTAGGATAGCTTAAACAACTAATCCTTGCTAGATTAGGATTTCCTATGCCTTACCACTCTTAAGTATCACAATAGCAACAAAATGGAGGATATTTTGAGAATTAAAAGAAATATGGAATTTTATCACTCTTTAAATAAGACATTATGTTTGAATTGGACTTGGATTAGATGGGATTTCAAGTTCAAGGACCTATGCCACCCCCTTATTGAGATCTAAAAAGAGGTCGTCATGTTGTAGATTCTTCAATGGGATCAAGATCAATAAGAAAGCTAGCAAAATTTGTGGTGCTCCCCATGGTGCAACCAATGCCTTAATGGCACAAATGACTTAGGTCATCTTTTCTTTTCCTATCCTAAGCCCATCATGACTTGGTAGCTCCTTAGCAAGCTCCTTTTGTAGGCTCATCAAGTTAATTGGAAGCAAGCTTTGTGAAGTGAATGGGTTGTTTGCTCTTGTGCTTTGTGGAACACCACTAGGAGTGAAGCACTCCAGAAAATCTACAAGGAAAGATGTTGGTCAACTTTGACAAGCGTTGAGAGAATGGTTGATAAAAAGATCCCTTTTATATCAAGGTAGAATGACTCATGATTGTAAGCCCCTCCTTTAGGCACAATGTAATAAAGTGATAGGAAGGAGATGGTTGAACCACACCCTTGACAAATAGGAGATGGTTGAACTACACCCTAAGATAGAGGATTAAGAAGTAATTCTCAACCATGGATTTTGGGCCAAGTGGTTATCCCATCACATTCCTACAAATATCACACACATTGAGTTATGCATTGTACATTCCTCAAGGCTTTTTGAGTCCTCCAACAACTCCATATACTATATGACACATATCAATACATATATTTCAAGTTTGATTATCAATTCTACTAACTATTCACTCTTACAGTACACTTCTTTGAGTCTATCAAATTCTCTAGGTTATTGAAGTGTGTATAAGGTCTGATTCTAGGTCTTATTCTCGTGATTATCAAATAGAACATGAATATAGCACTCTTGTATGTGTTCCTGCAAAATATTTTATTCACTAGAGTTTTGTATACTGAGATATGATCATATCTCTGTGACTATGTCTATGCTTCATCATCCTCCTGAAATGTTGGGATCACCCCCTTAGCTTCTTATACATTTTGCTCACAATAGAGTCACTCTAAATTTATGTAATAAATCATAGTAGATAACTTATTACTTGATTTAAAGTTGTGAAAAAGGATTTTGATTAATTCCTGTCAGTGTGGGAGCTCTAAATGTTTTTTTAAGTGCCATCTTCCATAAATAGAAGGTTTTCTCTACATGTGCACTATTAAAAAGTTATCTATTTTGACATAACGTTTTGACATTCATGCTCCAAGGTACCATAATCATATTATTAAATATATTGGATGCTTAGGAAAAACATTAGAGATTCCAATTGAAAAATAGGCTTGTTTGGAGTTGGTTTTAATTTCCAAGAACCTCTCATCTCTACAATACACCATACTCCTCATAGTGTATGAGAGCATAATTATAGTTTTGACATTATGGGTGATGGGTTCCCTTCTTAAATTGACAAATTGGATCAAAGAAACTACTTAACATGGTCTTTTAAGGATGGAGGCTTACATTGACGGGAGAAATATTTATGGATATATCACTAGAGATGAGTTGATGCCTATACTCAAAACGAAAGGACAACGAACTCAAGAAGAGTAGGAAAGGTTAAACATGATGTCCAAGGGATTCTTTGGCAAGGTCATGCATTCTAAAATCTATCTATAGTAGCATACTTCATCATATTAGGAGGTGTAAGACATCACAAGTGACCTAGAATGCTTTGGAAGCATTCTTCTCTTCAAGGGCCAAGGATGAGAAGAACCACCAACAGATGGAATTCATAACACTCAAGAAGCAGACCAAGCAAAGTGTCACCAACCTTGTGACCAAGATGAAGGATATTGCATATAAATTAGAAAACAATAGAGAGATTATATACGAGGAACAAATTGTGAGGCAAATCATCAATGGAATCAAGGCTGATGACAAGTGGGAAGCATTCACCACTACCATGGACTTGTACATGGATATCCAGGTGCCAGACTTCAACACTGTCATGGAGCAACTCTTCACACATGAGGCCATTCTTAAGAAGAATGGTGAGAATTAAAGAGCTTATAAATCCTCTTCCATTTATATAGATAAAAGTAAAGGTAAAGATTCCAAAGTAAAAGAAAAAGAGTTTCATGATGGACTCCCAATGGTAACATGAAACTATTGAGCATAGTTCTCTATGTACCTAGCATTACTAAAAACGTGATTAACTTTAGGAACAATTATGGATAAAGAATTGAAGGTGAGGTCCACAAAGCATGGAGTCTATGTTGAGGATCGATGCCATAGTTTCAAAAAAGAAAGCCAAAAAAGAAAAAATACATATGTTTTTCACCTTTGAAATCCAAGACACTAGGAACATAGCATTATTCAATCATGGTACTCAAACCCTATCAAAGTTAGAGGTTTGGCATAAAAGATTGGATCACATTGGGGAGAGATCCCTAAAGAAAGCATAAAGAAAGTCAATAGAGATGAAAATGCCCATACTACCTAACATTTCAAAGCAACATATGTTTTACAAGTGCAATACATGTCAATTTGGAAAATCCCATAGGCAACCTCTCACAAAGAAAGGATACATACATGGATAAATCTTCGAGCTAGTCCACACTGACATTTGGGGACCAAGCAAAGAACCACCCATATTAGGGTCAAGGTATTATGTGTCTTTCATAGATGATTTTAGTAGATGGACCACACTTCATTTAATAAAGAATAAAGATGAAGTATTTCTATGTTTCAAGAACTATCTAGCTCTTGTGGAAAATCAAATAGCTAAACCTATAAAAAGAGTAAAGTATGATGAAGGGGTAGAATAAATCTCCCAAGGGTTTGATTGCAAGAGAGGGGAATCAAGAGAGAGATAACATAATTGAGTAGAAGAGAGTAAAAATAGGAATATTGTGGAAGCACCAAGGTCCATGTTGAATGAGAAGAAATTACCAAGTTACCTATCGGCAAAGCCAGTATCCACTACCATCTACATCATAAATAGATTGACCTCAAATTCTTTGGATGGTATGACTCGTTATGAAGCTTGGAGTGCAAGGAGACCAAGCTTGGATCATTGCAAGATAATTGGATGCATTGCATATGCACATATCCCATCTCAAATCAGAGGTAAACATGATCCTAATGTAGAGAAATATGTATTCATAGGCTATGACCTAAATCAAAAGGGTTATAGGCTATATAACCCTAGGAAAAAAGGTTTCATAGTGATTTGAGATGTAGCACTTGATGAAAAAATTATTGACTTGAGGATGAATGCAGGAAGATCAAGTTGGTCTATGACTTAGAGGAAGACTTTCCAACACTCTTAAGCAAGGATAAACACAAACTTGAAAATTCAAGTGATTTTGAAGATGATCAAAAGACTCATAGGAGGGAGTTCAGTTCATGGAACTCCAAAGGTAAATAAAAGGTACAAGAGTTAATGCTTATCACATAATCTTCTCAACAAACCATTTGAAGATCTACAAGGGAAAAGAAGAAGCTAGAAAGTTATGGTTATGAAAATTCATTGTTAACTAAGCACTCTATCTACATAGCCCAAGACTTGAACTTTGAAGGATCTTCATCTTATGAGGAGGCCAAGAAGAAACCAAAATGGAATATGCTTCAATGGAAGAAGAAATTGAAGCTTTGTAGGAAAATGACACCTAGGATTTGGTACTCAAGAGACCCACCATAAAGGTCATTGGATCCAAGTTGATCTATAAGGTAAAGGAAAACTTTGATGAGACCATTAATAGGTACAATGTTATGCTTCTAGCCAAGCCTGGGTATGCTCAGAATGAGGGTATTGATTATGAGGACACCTTCTCTCTTGTGGCAAAGAAAAATGCCCATAATTAGAATGCTCATGAGTATAGGATCAGTTAAGAACTAGAAGATATATCAGATGGATGTGGAAAATGCATTTCTCAATGGATAGATCTTAGAAGAGGTATACATGAATCAATCGCTTGGGTTTGAAGATTCACATTATCATAAATATGTGAGTAGATTAAGGAAGGCCTCATATGGTCTCAAGCAAGCTTCAAGGTCTTGCAATTATAGGCTTGTGACCTAGTTTCACAACAAAGGGTTTGTATTGAGTGATGTAGATCCTTCCCTATTCATCAAGAGATTACATGGAGAGGTCATATACCTTTTTGCATATGTGGATGACTTTATACTTACAGGTAATGATGATGAAGGTATTCAAAGAATCAAGCATCAAATAAAGGAAGAATTCAAGATCATGACTTGGCATAGCTCAATTACTTCCTTGGATTGGAAGTAGTATATATAGAGAAGGGTATGTATTTTACTCAAAAGAAGTACATTAAAATATGTTATCCAAGTTCAAAATGGATCATGCTAAAATTTTAGGTACAACTAGGGAAGTAAACTCCAATCTGTGTGCTCATGAAGGTGTGTTAAGTGAATATGTGACAATCTATCAAAGCTTGGTGGGAAGTCTCAACTATGCTACTCTCACTAGGGCAGATGTTTGCTATAGTGTAAGTATCTTGGACCAATTGATGCTTACACCTAGGACACGACACATGGAGGCAACCAGGAGGATTCTCAAATATCATAAAAGGAAAATGAATGAACGCCTATTCTACTTATATACTCTGATTTAGACATTAAGATTTTCTCTAATGCAGATTAAGTAGGATCAAGATATGACATGAGGATTACTTCTAGATATCTTTCATTTTCTAGTTGAAAGCTTATTTCTTGGTCTTCAAAAAAACAACCTATTTCTTCTCTCTCATGTATACAAGATTGGCCAATGAAATTCGGGAAGCCATTTGGATTAGGACACTATATGCAGATTTGGGAGCCAAGTCATCTACTCCTCACATATTTGTAGATAACATGAGTTCTTTGCATCTTGCAGCTAAAGGCATTTACCATGATAGGACTAAAGAAATTGAGGTACACTATCATTATTCTAGGGAGAATATTATAAGCAAAGAAATTGAGCTCTCATATGTAACTACTCAACAAAAATGTGAAGAAAGGATGAGTAAAGCTTTGGTCGAAGCTTAATAGGTTCAAATTTATGATTGGACTTCAAGAAATCTTTAGGGATTGAAGAATCAAACATCTTAGGCTTGAGTGAGAGTTGTTGGTGCATATCGAAAGCCTAAGTGCTTGAACATTAGTTTTGGACTTCATTAGACTTTGAGCTTAGTCATAAGTATATGCACGAAGTTTTTTATTATTCCTAAGGTTAAAGAAAAGCTATAAAATTCCTATTGTGAGAGAATCTTGTGAATCTGATGAGAGAGAATCTTGTGAACGTGAAATTCCTAAGAGCATGGAAGAATATTAGGTAGATCTATCAAACAATCATTTTTCAAAAGTGTACATATACATTATCTGGTTGGTTGTAGGATATCATCAGTCATATCACACACAATGAGGTGTGCATTATACTTTCCTCAAAGCTCTCGGAGTCCTAACACACCTCCATGTATTATAGTACACATAATCATCAACTCTACTCATTATTTATTCTTGAGTATACTTCTCTAAGTCTATCAACTTTGTTGAATTATTGAAGTGTGTATGTGGTCTAATTCTCTTGCTTATCGACTATACCATGAAGATTAAAATCTTGCATATATTGGACTCTTAGGAATTCTATTAGAGATTCCAAGTGAAACATAGGCTGGTCTAGAGTAGGTTTCTACCAAGGCCCTTTCATCTCTACAATTTTCCATCACTCCTCATAGTTTCTTGGTTCACCAAAGAGCTATTTAAGAGGCAAAAGCAAAAATAATTGGAGATTCATTTTGTGAGGCTTTTTCAAGGGACATGAGGTAAAAGGAGAACTATGCATTCTCTTCATCATACTAATGTGCAGGGAAGTACTCAACTTTCTCTTCCCTTGATTATAGAGCTTATTTGCTTTGCATAAGAGATGCATCAAGGATAAAGGTGAAAACATGCATGGATTATACACATAAAGAGACAGTGTTCTAGAATGTATGTATGGAGTATAAAAGTTTCAATGAAAAAATCATGAAAGTTTATCATCCTAATTGCATGGATTCATCTTATCAATGCTTAGGATTTTACGTGATATTCGTGCACTTACAATTTACCTTTCCTTTAATATTTATCTATTGTATGAGCATAATATGAATTATACCATGAATTATGTATCTATTGTATCATTCTCATGCTCATGATCTCACATGATTGTGAGTAATTTTCATGCATCAAAAAGACCATACGTTTGAATGCTAATTATTTGATTGAAATAGAATGTTCAAATATGTATATGTAAGACCTTCATGTACATGAATGCATACATGAATTTCATGCACCATACCTTTTGAATAGCATGATAAAGGATTATAAATTATAAGCATAAGGAATATTTCAAAAATCATGATTTTAAAGTGATGGTTATTTCTATTTGTACAAGATTACTTATGCTTTGAGAATAGCTAAAGCTTTATTACATAGGGCGAACACAATAAAGATAATTAATTGTACTTTCATTGGACTAAGAGTATAGTCCTTATAAAAGATCGATAGGAAACACTCTTCAAAAGATGTTATATTGGTGCAGTTGTATAGATTCTATTGATCTTAATAATAAATCCAATCCATTAGATAAAATGTTGGCTAAGCTAAATGTTAATTCAAGCTAGATATTTAAGTTTCAAAATTCTAGGGTGATGTATAAGTCAATCACTAGATAGAAATTATCTAAATTTATGAAATACCTTATTTCTAAGATGTACAAAATAAGATAGAAGGGCTAGATAACCAACATATTCCATTAAGAGCTTTAGCTAATCAAATGTCAAGGTCTTTGGAAACCTCCAAATAGACACTTGAAAGATAATGCGAGCCATGCTCAAGTTCCCATAATTTATTCCTTACACAAAACAAAGGCAAAAAGTTGGGTGTGGCTAAGGATGAAGACTTAGAAACTTCTTCTTTCACCATAAGTATGTAGTTTTTCGTGAATGGATAAAACCAAACCTTTCCATCTTTGTTGTACAAAAAACTTAAAGATCAAAGTTGTTATAAGTAAATGATGAGTTAGATTCTTGGACATGATTTAATCAAGCTTGGTGGCAACCATTTGAAAGATCCACCAACATCTTGGAAAGACATCTTTCAAAATCTGAAGTGTTACTAATTTTATTAACTCAAAAGTCTAAGTTTTGAAAGGCGTAGACTAATAACCTCCAAACTATAGATATAAATAGAATCCATGCAACTACAAGCAAAGAGGATCTTTGTGGAATACAATCCGTAATTTGTCACGTAATGAAAAACTTTTATGGTCCATAAATCATATTCAATGGAGTATCATTTTATCTAGTTTTGGTAGATTACGACTGAATAATTAAGATCTGGTAATGGTCTTGAGTAAACACCAATGTTACCAATTACTCAAGACCATTACCAGATCTTAATTATTCAGTCGTAATCTACCAAAACTAGATAAAATGATACTCCATTGAATATGATTTATGGACCATAAAAGTTTTGAGTAAACACCAATAACAATAGAAGAGTTGGAACAAGGCCAAACAATTCATCAGAATCAATGATGAGAGGAAGTGGGCGGCTGGGATAAGACAAAATGACTCTATCTGGTTCCCGATCGGTGGAATTAGGGGGGTGGAGTCTTGGAACCTCCAAACTGCAAAGCGATTATGGAACAAGGGGTTCAAACAGTGGAAACAACTCTGGAAACAAGAGATCAACTAGTGGATTAGATTCGAAGACTTGGACCCGAGGCTTAGAGTTACCATCGAGGAATGGACTCTTCTTCAAGGCAGGTTCTTAGCTTGGGACCGCTCTACTACATGCCTTCTCTACGGTCAGGAGCCTCCTTGCCTGGAGGGCCTCAAATGGAGCAATGGTAAGAAGCTATCCAGAATCCCCAACTTCAAAGAGAACTTAGAGGTTCATCACACTCTTAACAAGATATGGCACCTTTCTTGGACCAAACTTCGATGGGAACTAAAGTTCATGTCTATTTGGCACCCCCTTATTGAAATCAAAAAGTTTGTTCTCATGTGGCAGATATTGCATAAAGGTATCTGGTCCAATGCAAGGGCTAACAAAATCTGTGGTGTACCGCCATGGTGCAAGCGTTGCCATCGTTGCATTGAAGATTTAGCTCACCTGTTCTTCGATTGCCCCAAGTCCTGTTGATCTGGCATCACGTGACCCGGGTATTGAGACTCAAGAACCAAATCAATTGGCAACAGGCGCTGTTGGGTGAGGCCGTCGGCTGCTCATCAAGGTTGTGGAATGCCATCAGGGGTGAGACTCTTTGGAAGATTTGGAGGGAGCGATGTGCTACCAACTTTGACCAAACTCCTAAGGAATGGTCGATTGAGAAATCCTTGTTTCTTCTAGGTAAAAGAATCTCACGAGATAAGAGATCTCCACCGTTTAGACATCACTGTATTTATCTCCTCGAAAACAACAAGTTGAAACCCAAATGGGTCCCACATGAGGGTGATGATAGATTTATCCGCCTCATTTGTAATGCCCTCTAGCTTGCCCTCTAGCATGAGGGTGATGATAGATTTATCCTCCCCTGCATTGTGGGATTTGGGGGGTCCCATGGGCACTAGTCCCATTCACTTGTAACTTTTCTATTTTACTTTAATTAAAGTCCGGGAGAATAGGCTAAGGAACTTCCTTTTATTAAAAAAAAAAACACCCATAACATTTCAATCCATGAAGTATGAAAAATTATTAATGATCCATTGTAAGAATTTCAAAAGATTCGATCAAGACACGATTCCAATTCAATTGCTTAAGGTGGTTTCGCTTTATCATAGCAATGATGTCCACCTTACAAGTTTTAGAAGAAGTCGAGAAGAAGTATTTAGTTTATATAATCCTTGCAAATAAAGGTCACAATTTTGAGTTTAGTACATTTCAAGTTTTCCATGTTGAGAAAATAGACCATATTGGTACCATGTGGTTGAAATACAATTGTGATCAATTAGTCAATATTAGTGTTACCATTCAAGCAAAAGATTAAATTTTTAAAACCAAATCCAGTTTTCATGGATGAAAATAGTTGAAGCAAGGAAAGAAAGGTCTAAAAGTTAAGAATCCAAACCCTTTTAAGAGAAAGAGATAGCTCACAATATTTATGGCTAAAGTGACACAAGCTTGATCTAATCAAATTCTAAGTGTGTTGAAGAAAAAAATTTAGACAATTTGAAAGTATTCTTATGACAAAAAAATCGGGATTTTTTGACATGTACCTATATCCCATCCATTCATCTACTGTTTATATAGCCATCATTATGAAAACAATGATGAAAACATGAGCATTTGAAGTATTCATCTAAACGTACATGGGTATTTGTGTGCTTCATTTGTACCATGGTTGTTATACATGTCTAAATAAACTTGGATAGCTTGCTCCAGATGTATGGGTCAAAATAATAATGTGTATGCTCATCCAAATCATATTCAAGAAAATATTCATCCAATCCTTTGTGTGATAGGTTTGTACAACATGAACCTAAATAACCATAATCCTAACAATAACAAAATGACCATAACATGCATGAACCAAAATAGCATCATATAACCATAAACGTGTGCATGCATCTACAATATGAACATCCACAATTGTAATCATTTAAACCTACACATGCATAGACATGTATAATATGAACCTATATAACCATCACCATAACAATAGGAACATAATCGTAACATGCAAGCATTACAATAACATCATAACCATAAACTTATGCATGAAACATTAACATCATGACCATAAACCTATATATAATGAGGTAGGAAACTTGAGAATACAGGAATTAAATAGAAGACAATACTTCATGTAATAACTGATCAATAATACATTACATCTACTATTTATCTACCTACCTACCTACCTACCTACCTACCTATCTATCTATCCATCTATCTATCTATCTATCTATCTATCTATCTATCTATCTATCTATCTATCTATCTATCTATCTATCTATCTATCTATCTATCTATCTATCTATCTATCTATCTATCTATCTATCCATCCATCCATCCATCCATCCATCCATCCATCCATCCATCCATCCATCCATCCATCCATACATCCATCCATCCATCCATCCATCCATCCATGCATCCATCCATCCATCCATCCAACATATGCAATGTTTGGTCTCATAGCTACCGTATCATACATGAGAATACCAGTAGGCTAAAGAATTTGGGTCATGAGTTCCTTTTCCTCATCTGATTTGGGGCAATCATCCTTGCTCAATCACATATGTGGGTAAAGGAGTACTCAATGCCTTTCCACCCTACATATTGAATTTGTGAATTACTTTGGATATGTACTAAATTTGAGACAAGTATATGCATCTCTTACTTCTATCACGAGTAATGTGCATGCCAAGAATATGTTTGGCATCCCCCAAATCCTTCATATTAAATGTCTCACTCAACTTGTTTTTGAGAAATGACAAATCATACGAAGACTTCCCAGCAATCAACATATCATCAACATAAACTATCAAGCATATCAAGCTTCCATCTGAGCATCTCATGTGTAAAGACAGTGATCCTCATTGCTTCAAGAATAGCCTTGAGACTTCATAAAAGCATCAAAATTTTGGTACCATTTTTGAGGGGATTGTTTAAGTCCATATAAGCTCTTCTTCAACTTACAAACCAAACTTTCTTTGTGAGGAACTACATAATCCTCTCGTTGTTCATATAGATCTCACCTATAAGATCTCCATGCAAGAAAGAAATTTTAACATCCATTTGGACTAGCTCTAAGTTCTCCATTAGAAAGAATGCAAGCAACATGCACAAGGTAAGAGAGAAAATTTCCTTGAAATCAGCACCATATTTTTTCTTAAAACCCTTTGCAACAAGTCGTGTTTTATACTTTGGAGAAGCACTACCTGATGTGGATTTTAGCTTATATACCCATTTACATGGTAAAACTTTCATGCCCTTTGGCAAAGATACTAAATCCCAATTACCATTCTTGTGAATAGAATCCAACTCACTCTTCATGGCACACTCCCACTTGACATGATCCTTTGTCTGCATAGCCTCTTTGTAGTAAGAAGGCTCACTAGCACCTATTAGCATAAAAAAATCAAAACTTGGAACATATGTATCAGGTGGATTTAAGACACATCTAGAGCATCTAAATGGTTTTTGAACAAGAAGATTTATAGACTCATCTCATTGGACATTCTCTTGAACATCCATATGTAAACATTTTTATGTATGCACACTAGAGGACTAGTATCCTAAAACACCATTCTTCTCACTTCAACCTCCTTAATGGGGTTTTAATGCATCTTAGACTTGAAAATGATATCACTAATTTTGATTATTGACTATGTTTGAGGATACCATAAGTGATATCCAAATTTCCCTTCTTGACCATATCTAAGAAACATGCATTTCTTTGACTTATAGTCCAACTTTTGTCTAAGATTCTTGAATATATGAACATACACTTTGTTAGATCATCAAGCTAATACTATGTTTGAGATACTTCTTATCTACATCAAAAATCATCTTTTGATGATGCTAAAGAAACTCATTAAAGTATTCTTTCCATTTACATTCATTTAATGTATCACCTAAGGATCCTTTGCAGATCATTTATTCTTGTAAAAGCTTACAGATTTACACTTTTAAAATGATAAAGAAAAGTCTAAAATACATGAGTTTAAGGTGGTTGAGATTGATGGTTGATCAATCAAACCACTTCACCTAAATCAAGTTGTTAAGATCAGACTTTACTTTTCCTAGTTCATAGGAAGATGATTCTTTAATCACAACAACATAGCCCACTCATATTTGAATTTAAATTGAGTCACAAAAAGCTATCCAAGAGTCTATATAATGACTCATAACTTTTTACAATAGAATTGGATGATGATTGAAGCAATGCATATACATTTTGGTGATCATCTTGGTTCTTCTTCACTTTTCTCTGTACCATCTTCCTCAATTCAGTCATCTTTGAGAGCTTGGTTTTCTCTCTATACAGATCCAAATTGAGTGAGTGAGCACTCATTAGAAAGGTTTTGTGTTGATTTGTTGGACCACATTCATCACTTGCTAGCTCAGGTTTTCTATCTTCTCCAACTTCTTTCACTAGTATCAAAGCAACTTCAAGATGGGAGATGGATTTCCATCAATGATTGAGAATCTTGATTGAGACAACTATGTTGCTTAGAAAATCAGAATGGAGGCCTATTTGCAAGCAAGAAATCTATATGAGATTGTATCAGGTGATGAAGCAATGCCTATTCCAATATCCAAAGGAGGACCCATTGAAGAGGAAGTAGATAAGCTCACACTTTGGTGTGCAAGGGATCCTCAAGCAAGTTCATACATACTAAAATATATCTCTGATTTTCTATTACTACATATTGGAGGATTTAACATATCTCAAGAGACTTGGGATGCCCTAGAGACTTTCTTTTCTACTAGTATCAAAGCAAGAAAGAATCATCTCTAGGATGAGTTCAACCAGATGAAGAAGACTCCAAAACATACCATCACAGATTTTGTTACAAAGGTCAAGGAGATTGTAGATCAATTGGCATCCATTGGAGAGATGAGTGAAGAAGAATTCATCATGAGAAAATTTTTGAATGGAATTAGACGTGATAAGCAATGGAAATCTTTCACCACAACCTATGACCTCATCATGGATGTACAAACTATAGATTTCAACATTTTTTTTAGACAAGTCTTCAACCAAGAGGCCAGCAATAGCATGAAGGAAGGTAACTCCTATCAAGATAATTCAACTAGTTCTTTGTATAAAGATAAGAAAAATAAGAAGTTAAAAGGCAAGAAGAAGGAAGAGGAGGAAGAAGAGACTTCCTAAGCCAACTTTGCAAGCAAGAGCAAGTGGAGAGGGAAGAAGAAAGGACCAAGCATGACAAATCCAAAGGCCAAAATTTTCAACCTTCTACCTCTATGATAAGACCAACCACAACACTCAGAATTGTTGTTTCAATGGGAAGACCCAAAAAGGAAGCGGAAGAGGGGGATATGGCAACAATAGATGCAGAGGTGGACACAACTTCAATAATAACAATAGAGATCATAATAGAAGGGACTACAACAATTACTATGAAGATCAACAACATGAAGACTCATTACTTCTAATGAATCTAAGCCATGAGGAAGGTAAAGAAGATGATCATTTATTCTACATAGATTAAGGATGTTGAAATCATGTTGTAGGCAACATAGCTCTCTTATTTGACTTGGGAAATCAAAGGCATACTCATGAAGTACAAATAGGGGATTGTTGGAGCAAAGCAATCCCTAATTGATGATTATGAAGAACTTGAAGCAAGTCAAAAATCAAAATGAAGTCAAAGAGGTCATTGGAGAAAGTGAAGAGATCTCGGAAATGTAGCTTGTATACATATGTACATTATAGATGAGAATTCTTGTACAATGAGTATAGATGATCATAAAAATGATAAGGATTAATGTAATAGATTTGGTCTGAGTCTAGAATCATATGTATATAAGTCAATAATGTAAAGAAATAGGTGTGAGAGTCATTAGAAGAAAAATGTCCATGAGATAGATGTGTAGAGAGTTATCTTTCTGAGTTAGCGTCGAGGATTTAACATATCTCAAGAGACTTGGGATGCCCTAGAGACTTTCTTTTCTACTAGTATCAAAGCAAGAAAGAATCATCTCTAGGATGAGTTCAACCAGATGAAGAAGACTCCAAAACATACCATCACAGATTTTGTTACAAAGGTCAAGGAGATTGTAGATCAATTGGCATCCATTGGAGAGATGAGTGAAGAAGAATTCATCATGAGAAAATTTTTGAATGGAATTAGACGTGATAAGCAATGGAATTAGACGTGATTTTCTATTACTACATATTGGAGGATTTAACATATCTCAAGAGACTTGGGATGCCCTAGAGACTTTCTTTTCTACTAGTATCAAAGCAAGAAAGAATCATCTCTAGGATGAGTTCAACCAGATGAAGAAGACTCCAAAACATACCATCACAGATTTTGTTACAAAGGTCAAGGAGATTGTAGATCAATTGGCATCCATTGGAGAGATGAGTGAAGAAGAATTCATCATGAGAAAATTTTTGAATGGAATTAGACGTGATAAGCAATGGAAATCTTTCACCACAACCTATGACCTCATCATGGATGTACAAACTATAGATTTCAACATTTTTTTTAGACAAGTCTTCAACCAAGAGGCCAGCAATAGCATGAAGGAAGGTAACTCCTATCAAGATAATTCAACTAGTTCTTTGTATAAAGATAAGAAAAATAAGAAGTTGAAAGGCAAGAAGAAGGAAGAGGAGGAAGAAGAGACTTCCTAAGCCAACTTTGCAAGCAAGAGCAAGTGGAGAGGGAAGAAGAAAGGACCAAGCATGACAAATCCAAAGGCCAAAATTTTCAACCTTCTACCTCTATGATAAGACCAACCACAACACTCAAAATTGTTGTTTCAATGGGAAGACCCAAAAAGGAAGCGGAAGAGGGGGATATGGCAACAATAGATGCAGAGGTGGACACAACTTCAATAATAACAATAGAGATCATAATAGAAGGGACTACAACAATTACTATGAAGATCAACAACATGAAGACTCATTACTTCTAATGAATCTAAGCCATGAGGAAGGTAAAGAAGATGATCATTTATTCTACATAGATTAAGGATGTTGAAATCATGTTGTAGGCAACATAGCTCTCTTATTTGACTTGGGAAATCAAAGGCATACTCATGAAGTACAAATAGGGGATTGTTGGAGCAAAGCAATCCCTAATTGATGATTATGAAGAACTTGAAGCAAGTCAAAAATCAAAATGAAGTCAAAGAGGTCATTGGAGAAAGTGAAGAGATCTCGGAAATGTAGATTGTATACATATGTACATTATAGATGAGAATTCTTGTACAATGAGTATAGATGATCATAAAAATGATAAGGATTAATGTAATAGATTTGGTCTGAGTCTAGAATCATATGTATATAAGTCAATAATGTAAAGAAATAGGTGTGAGAGTCATTAGAAGAAAAATGTCCATGAGATAGATGTGTAGAGAGTTATCTTTCTGAGTTAGCGTCGAGGATTTAACATATCTCAAGAGACTTGGGATGCCCTAGAGACTTTCTTTTCTACTAGTATCAAAGCAAGAAAGAATCATCTCTAGGATGAGTTCAACCAGATGAAGAAGACTCCAAAACATACCATCACAGATTTTGTTACAAAGGTCAAGGAGATTGTAGATCAATTGGCATCCATTGGAGAGATGAGTGAAGAAGAATTCATCATGAGAAAATTTTTGAATGGAATTAGACGTGATAAGCAATGGAATTAGACGTGATTTTCTATTACTACATATTGGAGGATTTAACATATCTCAAGAGACTTGGGATGCCCTAGAGACTTTCTTTTCTACTAGTATCAAAGCAAGAAAGAATCATCTCTAGGATGAGTTCAACCAGATGAAGAAGACTCCAAAACATACCATCACAGATTTTGTTACAAAGGTCAAGGAGATTGTAGATCAATTGGCATCCATTGGAGAGATGAGTGAAGAAGAATTCATCATGAGAAAATTTTTGAATGGAATTAGACGTGATAAGCAATGGAAATCTTTCACCACAACCTATGACCTCATCATGGATGTACAAACTATAGATTTCAACATTTTTTTTAGACAAGTCTTCAACCAAGAGGCCAGCAATAGCATGAAGGAAGGTAACTCCTATCAAGATAATTCAACTAGTTCTTTGTATAAAGATAAGAAAAATAAGAAGTTGAAAGGCAAGAAGAAGGAAGAGGAGGAAGAAGAGACTTCCTAAGCCAACTTTGCAAGCAAGAGCAAGTGGAGAGGGAAGAAGAAAGGACCAAGCATGACAAATCCAAAGGCCAAAATTTTCAACCTTCTACCTCTATGATAAGACCAACCACAACACTCAGAATTGTTGTTTCAATGGGAAGACCCAAAAAGGAAGCGGAAGAGGGGGATATGGCAACAATAGATGCAGAGGTGGACACAACTTCAATAATAACAATAGAGATCATAATAGAAGGGACTACAACAATTACTATGAAGATCAACAACATGAAGACTCATTACTTCTAATGAATCTAAGCCATGAGGAAGGTAAAGAAGATGATCATTTATTCTACATAGATTAAGGATGTTGAAATCATGTTGTAGGCAACATAGCTCTCTTATTTGACTTGGGAAATCAAAGGCATACTCATGAAGTACAAATAGGGGATTGTTGGAGCAAAGCAATCCCTAATTGATGATTATGAAGAACTTGAAGCAAGTCAAAAATCAAAATGAAGTCAAAGAGGTCATTGGAGAAAGTGAAGAGATCTCGGAAATGTAGATTGTATACATATGTACATTATAGATGAGAATTCTTGTACAATGAGTATAGATGATCATAAAAATGATAAGGATTAATGTAATAGATTTGGTCTGAGTCTAGAATCATATGTATATAAGTCAATAATGTAAAGAAATAGGTGTGAGAGTCATTAGAAGAAAAATGTCCATGAGATAGATGTGTAGAGAGTTACCTTTCTGAGTTAGCGTCGAGGATTTAACATATCTCAAGAGACTTGGGATGCCCTAGAGACTTTCTTTTCTACTAGTATCAAAGCAAGAAAGAATCATCTCTAGGATGAGTTCAACCAGATGAAGAAGACTCCAAAACATACCATCACAGATTTTGTTACAAAGGTCAAGGAGATTGTAGATCAATTGGCATCCATTGGAGAGATGAGTGAAGAAGAATTCATCATGAGAAAATTTTTGAATGGAATTAGACGTGATAAGCAATGGAATTAGACGTGATTTTCTATTACTACATATTGGAGGATTTAACATATCTCAAGAGACTTGGGATGCCCTAGAGACTTTCTTTTCTACTAGTATCAAAGCAAGAAAGAATCATCTCTAGGATGAGTTCAACCAGATGAAGAAGACTCCAAAACATACCATCACAGATTTTGTTACAAAGGTCAAGGAGATTGTAGATCAATTGGCATCCATTGGAGAGATGAGTGAAGAAGAATTCATCATGAGAAAATTTTTGAATGGAATTAGACGTGATAAGCAATGGAAATCTTTCACCACAACCTATGACCTCATCATGGATGTACAAACTATAGATTTCAACATTTTTTTTAGACAAGTCTTCAACCAAGAGGCCAGCAATAGCATGAAGGAAGGTAACTCCTATCAAGATAATTCAACTAGTTCTTTGTATAAAGATAAGAAAAATAAGAAGTTGAAAGGCAAGAAGAAGGAAGAGGAGGAAGAAGAGACTTCCTAAGCCAACTTTGCAAGCAAGAGCAAGTGGAGAGGGAAGAAGAAAGGACCAAGCATGACAAATCCAAAGGCCAAAATTTTCAACCTTCTACCTCTATGATAAGACCAACCACAACACTCAGAATTGTTGTTTCAATGGGAAGACCCAAAAAGGAAGCGGAAGAGGGGGATATGGCAACAATAGATGCAGAGGTGGACACAACTTCAATAATAACAATAGAGATCATAATAGAAGGGACTACAACAATTACTATGAAGATCAACAACATGAAGACTCATTACTTCTAATGAATCTAAGCCATGAGGAAGGTAAAGAAGATGATCATTTATTCTACATAGATTAAGGATGTTGAAATCATGTTGTAGGCAACATAGCTCTCTTATTTGACTTGGGAAATCAAAGGCATACTCATGAAGTACAAATAGGGGATTGTTGGAGCAAAGCAATCCCTAATTGATGATTATGAAGAACTTGAAGCAAGTCAAAAATCAAAATGAAGTCAAAGAGGTCATTGGAGAAAGTGAAGAGATCTCGGAAATGTAGATTGTATACATATGTACATTATAGATGAGAATTCTTGTACAATGAGTATAGATGATCATAAAAATGATAAGGATTAATGTAATAGATTTGGTCTGAGTCTAGAATCATATGTATATAAGTCAATAATGTAAAGAAATAGGTGTGAGAGTCATTAGAAGAAAAATGTCCATGAGATAGATGTGTAGAGAGTTACCTTTCTGAGTTAGCGTCGAGGATTTAACATATCTCAAGAGACTTGGGATGCCCTAGAGACTTTCTTTTCTACTAGTATCAAAGCAAGAAAGAATCATCTCTAGGATGAGTTCAACCAGATGAAGAAGACTCCAAAACATACCATCACAGATTTTGTTACAAAGGTCAAGGAGATTGTAGATCAATTGGCATCCATTGGAGAGATGAGTGAAGAAGAATTCATCATGAGAAAATTTTTGAATGGAATTAGACGTGATAAGCAATGGAATTAGACGTGATTTTCTATTACTACATATTGGAGGATTTAACATATCTCAAGAGACTTGGGATGCCCTAGAGACTTTCTTTTCTACTAGTATCAAAGCAAGAAAGAATCATCTCTAGGATGAGTTCAACCAGATGAAGAAGACTCCAAAACATACCATCACAGATTTTGTTACAAAGGTCAAGGAGATTGTAGATCAATTGGCATCCATTGGAGAGATGAGTGAAGAAGAATTCATCATGAGAAAATTTTTGAATGGAATTAGACGTGATAAGCAATGGAAATCTTTCACCACAACCTATGACCTCATCATGGATGTACAAACTATAGATTTCAACATTTTTTTTAGACAAGTCTTCAACCAAGAGGCCAGCAATAGCATGAAGGAAGGTAACTCCTATCAAGATAATTCAACTAGTTCTTTGTATAAAGATAAGAAAAATAAGAAGTTGAAAGGCAAGAAGAAGGAAGAGGAGGAAGAAGAGACTTCCTAAGCCAACTTTGCAAGCAAGAGCAAGTGGAGAGGGAAGAAGAAAGGACCAAGCATGACAAATCCAAAGGCCAAAATTTTCAACCTTCTACCTCTATGATAAGACCAACCACAACACTCAGAATTGTTGTTTCAATGGGAAGACCCAAAAAGGAAGCGGAAGAGGGGGATATGGCAACAATAGATGCAGAGGTGGACACAACTTCAATAATAACAATAGAGATCATAATAGAAGGGACTACAACAATTACTATGAAGATCAACAACATGAAGACTCATTACTTCTAATGAATCTAAGCCATGAGGAAGGTAAAGAAGATGATCATTTATTCTACATAGATTAAGGATGTTGAAATCATGTTGTAGGCAACATAGCTCTCTTATTTGACTTGGGAAATCAAAGGCATACTCATGAAGTACAAATAGGGGATTGTTGGAGCAAAGCAATCCCTAATTGATGATTATGAAGAACTTGAAGCAAGTCAAAAATCAAAATGAAGTCAAAGAGGTCATTGGAGAAAGTGAAGAGATCTCGAAAATGTAGCTTGTATACATATGTACATTATAGATGAGAATTCTTGTACAATGAGTATAGATGATCATAAAAATGATAAGGATTAATGTAATAGATTTGGTCTGAGTCTAGAATCATATGTATATAAGTCAATAATGTAAAGAAATAGGTGTGAGAGTCATTAGAAGAAAAATGTCCATGAGATAGATGTGTAGAGAGTTATCTTTCTGAGTTAGCGTCGAGGATTTAACATATCTCAAGAGACTTGGGATGCCCTAGAGACTTTCTTTTCTACTAGTATCAAAGCAAGAAAGAATCATCTCTAGGATGAGTTCAACCAGATGAAGAAGACTCCAAAACATACCATCACAGATTTTGTTACAAAGGTCAAGGAGATTGTAGATCAATTGGCATCCATTGGAGAGATGAGTGAAGAAGAATTCATCATGAGAAAATTTTTGAATGGAATTAGACGTGATAAGCAATGGAATTAGACGTGATTTTCTATTACTACATATTGGAGGATTTAACATATCTCAAGAGACTTGGGATGCCCTAGAGACTTTCTTTTCTACTAGTATCAAAGCAAGAAAGAATCATCTCTAGGATGAGTTCAACCAGATGAAGAAGACTCCAAAACATACCATCACAGATTTTGTTACAAAGGTCAAGGAGATTGTAGATCAATTGGCATCCATTGGAGAGATGAGTGAAGACGAATTCATCATGAGAAAATTTTTGAATGGAATTAGACGTGATAAGCAATGGAAATCTTTCACCACAACCTATGACCTCATCATGGATGTACAAACTATAGATTTCAACATTTTTTTTAGACAAGTCTTCAACCAAGAGGCCAGCAATAGCATGAAGGAAGGTAACTCCTATCAAGATAATTCAACTAGTTCTTTGTATAAAGATAAGAAAAATAAGAAGTTGAAAGGCAAGAAGAAGGAAGAGGAGGAAGAAGAGACTTCCTAAGCCAACTTTGCAAGCAAGAGCAAGTGGAGAGGGAAGAAGAAAGGACCAAGCATGACAAATCCAAAGGCCAAAATTTTCAACCTTCTACCTCTATGATAAGACCAACCACAACACTCAGAATTGTTGTTTCAATGGGAAGACCCAAAAAGGAAGCGGAAGAGGGGGATATGGCAACAATAGATGCAGAGGTGGACACAACTTCAATAATAACAATAGAGATCATAATAGAAGGGACTACAACAATTACTATGAAGATCAACAACATGAAGACTCATTACTTCTAATGAATCTAAGCCATGAGGAAGGTAAAGAAGATGATCATTTATTCTACATAGATTAAGGATGTTGAAATCATGTTGTAGGCAACATAGCTCTCTTATTTGACTTGGGAAATCAAAGGCATACTCATGAAGAACAAATAGGGGATTGTTGGAGCAAAGCAATCCCTAATTGATGATTATGAAGAACTTGAAGCAAGTCAAAAATCAAAATGAAGTCAAAGAGGTCATTGGAGAAAGTGAAGAGATCTCGGAAATGTAGCTTGTATACATATGTACATTATAGATGAGAATTCTTGTACAATGAGTATAGATGATCATAAAAATGATAAGGATTAATGTAATAGATTTGGTCTGAGTCTAGAATCATATGTATATAAGTCAATAATGTAAAGAAATAGGTGTGAGAGTCATTAGAAGAAAAATGTCCATGAGATAGATGTGTAGAGAGTTATCTTTCTGAGTTAGCGTCGAGGATTTAACATATCTCAAGAGACTTGGGATGCCCTAGAGACTTTCTTTTCTACTAGTATCAAAGCAAGAAAGAATCATCTCTAGGATGAGTTCAACCAGATGAAGAAGACTCCAAAACATACCATCACAGATTTTGTTACAAAGGTCAAGGAGATTGTAGATCAATTGGCATCCATTGGAGAGATGAGTGAAGAAGAATTCATCATGAGAAAATTTTTGAATGGAATTAGACGTGATAAGCAATGGAATTAGACGTGATTTTCTATTACTACATATTGGAGGATTAACATATCTCAAGAGACTTGGGATGCCCTAGAGACTTTCTTTTCTACTAGTATCAAAGCAAGAAAGAATCATCTCTAGGATGAGTTCAACCAGATGAAGAAGACTCCAAAACATACCATCACAGATTTTGTTACAAAGGTCAAGGAGATTGTAGATCAATTGGCATCCATTGGAGAGATGAGTGAAGAAGAATTCATCATGAGAAAATTTTTGAATGGAATTAGACGTGATAAGCAATGGAAATCTTTCACCACAACCTATGACCTCATCATGGATGTACAAACTATAGATTTCAACATTTTTTTTAGACAAGTCTTCAACCAAGAGGCCAGCAATAGCATGAAGGAAGGTAACTCCTATCAAGATAATTCAACTAGTTCTTTGTATAAAGATAAGAAAAATAAGAAGTTGAAAGGCAAGAAGAAGGAAGAGGAGGAAGAAGAGACTTCCTAAGCCAACTTTGCAAGCAAGAGCAAGTGGAGAGGGAAGAAGAAAGGACCAAGCATGACAAATCCAAAGGCCAAAATTTTCAACCTTCTACCTCTATGATAAGACCAACCACAACACTCAGAATTGTTGTTTCAATGGGAAGACCCAAAAAGGAAGCGGAAGAGGGGGATATGGCAACAATAGATGCAGAGGTGGACACAACTTCAATAATAACAATAGAGATCATAATAGAAGGGACTACAACAATTACTATGAAGATCAACAACATGAAGACTCATTACTTCTAATGAATCTAAGCCATGAGGAAGGTAAAGAAGATGATCATTTATTCTACATAGATTAAGGATGTTGAAATCATGTTGTAGGCAACATAGCTCTCTTATTTGACTTGGGAAATCAAAGGCATACTCATGAAGTACAAATAGGGGATTGTTGGAGCAAAGCAATCCCTAATTGATGATTATGAAGAACTTGAAGCAAGTCAAAAATCAAAATGAAGTCAAAGAGGTCATTGGAGAAAGTGAAGAGATCTCGAAAATGTAGCTTGTATACATATGTACATTATAGATGAGAATTCTTGTACAATGAGTATAGATGATCATAAAAATGATAAGGATTAATGTAATAGATTTGGTCTGAGTCTAGAATCATATGTATATAAGTCAATAATGTAAAGAAATAGGTGTGAGAGTCATTAGAAGAAAAATGTCCATGAGATAGATGTGTAGAGAGTTATCTTTCTGAGTTAGCGTCGAGGATTTAACATATCTCAAGAGACTTGGGATGCCCTAGAGACTTTCTTTTCTACTAGTATCAAAGCAAGAAAGAATCATCTCTAGGATGAGTTCAACCAGATGAAGAAGACTCCAAAACATACCATCACAGATTTTGTTACAAAGGTCAAGGAGATTGTAGATCAATTGGCATCCATTGGAGAGATGAGTGAAGAAGAATTCATCATGAGAAAATTTTTGAATGGAATTACACGTGATAAGCAATGGAATTAGACGTGATTTTCTATTACTACATATTGGAGGATTTAACATATCTCAAGAGACTTGGGATGCCCTAGAGACTTTCTTTTCTACTAGTATCAAAGCAAGAAAGAATCATCTCTAGGATGAGTTCAACCAGATGAAGAAGACTCCAAAACATACCATCACAGATTTTGTTACAAAGGTCAAGGAGATTGTAGATCAATTGGCATCCATTGGAGAGATGAGTGAAGAAGAATTCATCATGAGAAAATTTTTGAATGGAATTAGACGTGATAAGCAATGGAAATCTTTCACCACAACCTATGACCTCATCATGGATGTACAAACTATAGATTTCAACATTTTTTTTAGACAAGTCTTCAACCAAGAGGCCAGCAATAGCATGAAGGAAGGTAACTCCTATCAAGATAATTCAACTAGTTCTTTGTATAAAGATAAGAAAAATAAGAAGTTGAAAGGCAAGAAGAAGGAAGAGGAGGAAGAAGAGACTTCCTAAGCCAACTTTGCAAGCAAGAGCAAGTGGAGAGGGAAGAAGAAAGGACCAAGCATGACAAATCCAAAGGCCAAAATTTTCAACCTTCTACCTCTATGATAAGACCAACCACAACACTCAGAATTGTTGTTTCAATGGGAAGACCCAAAAAGGAAGCGGAAGAGGGGGATATGGCAACAATAGATGCAGAGGTGGACACAACTTCAATAATAACAATAGAGATCATAATAGAAGGGACTACAACAATTACTATGAAGATCAACAACATGAAGACTCATTACTTCTAATGAATCTAAGCCATGAGGAAGGTAAAGAAGATGATCATTTATTCTACATAGATTAAGGATGTTGAAATCATGTTGTAGGCAACATAGCTCTCTTATTTGACTTGGGAAATCAAAGGCATACTCATGAAGTACAAATAGGGGATTGTTGGAGCAAAGCAATCCCTAATTGATGATTATGAAGAACTTGAAGCAAGTCAAAAATCAAAATGAAGTCAAAGAGGTCATTGGAGAAAGTGAAGAGATCTCGAAAATGTAGCTTGTATACATATGTACATTATAGATGAGAATTCTTGTACAATGAGTATAGATGATCATAAAAATGATAAGGATTAATGTAATAGATTTGGTCTGAGTCTAGAATCATATGTATATAAGTCAATAATGTAAAGAAATAGGTGTGAGAGTCATTAGAAGAAAAATGTCCATGAGATAGATGTGTAGAGAGTTATCTTTCTGAGTTAGCGTCGAGGATTTAACATATCTCAAGAGACTTGGGATGCCCTAGAGACTTTCTTTTCTACTAGTATCAAAGCAAGAAAGAATCATCTCTAGGATGAGTTCAACCAGATGAAGAAGACTCCAAAACATACCATCACAGATTTTGTTACAAAGGTCAAGGAGATTGTAGATCAATTGGCATCCATTGGAGAGATGAGTGAAGAAGAATTCATCATGAGAAAATTTTTGAATGGAATTACACGTGATAAGCAATGGAATTAGACGTGATTTTCTATTACTACATATTGGAGGATTTAACATATCTCAAGAGACTTGGGATGCCCTAGAGACTTTCTTTTCTACTAGTATCAAAGCAAGAAAGAATCATCTCTAGGATGAGTTCAACCAGATGAAGAAGACTCCAAAACATACCATCACAGATTTTGTTACAAAGGTCAAGGAGATTGTAGATCAATTGGCATCCATTGGAGAGATGAGTGAAGAAGAATTCATCATGAGAAAATTTTTGAATGGAATTAGACGTGATAAGCAATGGAAATCTTTCACCACAACCTATGACCTCATCATGGATGTACAAACTATAGATTTCAACATTTTTTTTAGACAAGTCTTCAACCAAGAGGCCAGCAATAGCATGAAGGAAGGTAACTCCTATCAAGATAATTCAACTAGTTCTTTGTATAAAGATAAGAAAAATAAGAAGTTGAAAGGCAAGAAGAAGGAAGAGGAGGAAGAAGAGACTTCCTAAGCCAACTTTGCAAGCAAGAGCAAGTGGAGAGGGAAGAAGAAAGGACCAAGCATGACAAATCCAAAGGCCAAAATTTTCAACCTTCTACCTCTATGATAAGACCAACCACAACACTCAGAATTGTTGTTTCAATGGGAAGACCCAAAAAGGAAGCGGAAGAGGGGGATATGGCAACAATAGATGCAGAGGTGGACACAACTTCAATAATAACAATAGAGATCATAATAGAAGGGACTACAACAATTACTATGAAGATCAACAACATGAAGACTCATTACTTCTAATGAATTTAAGCCATGAGGAAGGTAAAGAAGATGATCATTTATTCTACATAGATTAAGGATGTTGAAATCATGTTGTAGGCAACATAGCTCTCTTATTTGACTTGGGAAATCAAAGGCATACTCATGAAGTACAAATAGGGGATTGTTGGAGCAAAGCAATCCCTAATTGATGATTATGAAGAACTTGAAGCAAGTCAAAAATCAAAATGAAGTCAAAGAGGTCATTGGAGAAAGTGAAGAGATCTCGAAAATGTAGCTTGTATACATATGTACATTATAGATGAGAATTCTTGTACAATGAGTATAGATGATCATAAAAATGATAAGGATTAATGTAATAGATTTGGTCTGAGTCTAGAATCATATGTATATAAGTCAATAATGTAAAGAAATAGGTGTGAGAGTCATTAGAAGAAAAATGTCTATGAGATAGATGTGTAGAGAGTTATCTTTCTGAGTTAGCGTCGAGGATTTAACATATCTCAAGAGACTTGGGATGCCCTAGAGACTTTCTTTTCTACTAGTATCAAAGCAAGAAAGAATCATCTCTAGGATGAGTTCAACCAGATGAAGAAGACTCCAAAACATACCATCACAGATTTTGTTACAAAGGTCAAGGAGATTGTAGATCAATTGGCATCCATTGGAGAGATGAGTGAAGAAGAATTCATCATGAGAAAATTTTTGAATGGAATTAGACGTGATAAGCAATGGAATTAGACGTGATTTTCTATTACTACATATTGGAGGATTTAACATATCTCAAGAGACTTGGGATGCCCTAGAGACTTTCTTTTCTACTAGTATCAAAGCAAGAAAGAATCATCTCTAGGATGAGTTCAACCAGATGAAGAAGACTCCAAAACATATCATCACAGATTTTGTTACAAAGGTCAAGGAGATTGTAGATCAATTGGCATCCATTGGAGAGATGAGTGAAGAAGAATTCATCATGAGAAAACTTTTGAATGGAATTAGACGTGATAAGCAATGGAAATCTTTGACCACAACCTATGACCTCATCATGGATGTACAAACTATAGATTTCAACATTTTTTTTAGACAAGTCTTCAACCAAGAGGCCAGCAATAGCATGAAGGAAGGTAACTCCTATCAAGATAATTCAACTAGTTCTTTGTATAAAGATAAGAAAAATAAGAAGTTGAAAGGCAAGAAGAAGGAAGAGGAGGAAGAAGAGACTTCCTAAGCCAACTTTGCAAGCAAGAGCAAGTGGAGAGGGAAGAAGAAAGGACCAAGCATGACAAATCCAAAGGCCAAAATTTTCAACCTTCTACCTCTATGATAAGACCAACCACAACACTCAGAATTGTTGTTTCAATGGGAAGACCCAAAAAGGAAGCGGAAGAGGGGGATATGGCAACAATAGATGCAGAGGTGGACACAACTTCAATAATAACAATAGAGATCATAATAGAAGGGACTACAACAATTACTATGAAGATCAACAACATGAAGACTCATTACTTCTAATGAATCTAAGCCATGAGGAAGGTAAAGAAGATGATCATTTATTCTACATAGATTAAGGATGTTGAAATCATGTTGTAGGCAACATAGTTCTCTTATTTGACTTGGGAAATCAAAGGCATACTCATGAAGTACAAATAGGGGATTGTTGGAGCAAAGAAATCCCTAATTGATGATTATGAAGAACTTGAAGCAAGTCAAAAATCAAAATGAAGTCAAAGAGGTCATTGGAGAAAGTGAAGAGATCTCGGAAATGTAGCTTGTATACATATGTACATTATAGATGAGAATTCTTGTACAATGAGTATAGATGATCATAAAAATGATAAGGATTAATGTAATAGATTTGGTCTGAGTCTAGAATCATATGTATATAAGTCAATAATGTAAAGAAATAGGTGTGAGAGTCATTAGAAGAAAAATGTCCATGAGATAGATGTGTAGAGAGTTATCTTTCTGAGTTAGCGTCGAGTCTTTCTCCAATTTCTCTCAACCTGATCATGTGGATCAGAAAATCTTTTGTACGCATCTAATGTAGAAGTTAATCAAGCTATGTTCAAAGTTTCATGATCTAATTCCTTTCAGGTTGTGTGTATGATCAATAGGAACATGTATATGTAAAGTCTACAGATAGAACTCTCAGAGTAGCACATTTTTTCGTGTCAATGTTTTGCTTGGATCTCAGTGCACAGTGTAAACTTTTTGATGAATGAGAATTCAAAATCTAAGTTAGGATGTAAGGAAGCTATGGTGAAAAGCATTTAGCAAAACGGGATTTGTGTTGTGAGAAATCAACTTTAGAAGTTGACTATGTCAAAGTCGCTTGTTTAGGAAGACAATTTCTAACATATATCTTAATGATCAAATTAGAGTTTTGATGATTCTTTTGAAGATCCAATCAATGTTATGATTGTGGAAAGGTAGCGTGGAGGTATGTGCATTATTAGATTGAATGAATTGGAAGTTATGAGCAGGTAATGAAGTTAAATTCTAAAGCAGACTTCTTCAAAAAGAAGAAACTTTACTCAGAGAAGTGATTGTGAATTATTTTGTAAATCAAAGTAATATTTGTGTAAATTTTGGTCTATGACTGATATAGAGGTGTTCTCGAATCAGTATGCATGAAGCCTTTGGAGATCTGGAGGTCTCCATTAGTGGTATCAGAGCTTAAGGTGCAATATAAAGTGAAGTAAAGAGCATTGGAAGTCTCGACTGTTGCAGACATTGGAGTCTCTTCAAATTGAAGGTGGACAAGATCAAATTCTTGAAGAGAACCTGAAGAAATGTGAAGATTAAGCTCGAAAGGATTTAAAAGATTGAAGCTTTGCATTAAAGGTACAAATGCTCAAGGAATCAAGGAGCTTAAGAAGCAAATAGAGAAGGAGTTTAAGATAAGTGATTTGGGAAACTTGTCTTATTTCTTAGGAATGCAGATTGTGTATACTCAACATGGAATATATGTTACAGAAGAGAGATACTTGAAAAATAATTTGGTCAAGTTCAACGTGGAAGATTGCAAACCTTCAACCACATCATTGGAGGTAAATCACAAATTGAGTAGATATGGAGGAGAAGAATTTAATGACATGAAGAAATATCAGAGTTTGGTAGGTAGTTTCATCTATGCTACCTTGACAAGACCAGACCTATCATATGGAGTTGGTGTCTTATCACAATTTATGCATTGTCCAAAGAAAACTCATTGGATTGCAGCTCAAAGGGTACTTAGATATATCAAGGGAACCCTGAGTGAAGGTTTGTATTATGGTTTTATTTCTTATACAAGAATGAAAGTGTTTAGTGATGCAGATTGGGCAGGTAATTCAGATGATAGAAGGTCTACTCATGGTTATCTCTATTATATTGGAGATAAGTTAGTTTCTTGGTGCTCAAAGAAGCAACATACAATGGTAGTCATCCACAAAAGCTGAGTATAATGGAACTGATCAAAGTACTCCAATTATTTCTGGAGAGAACATGAGTTCATTATATTTGGCAGTTAATCTTGTTTTTCATGCCAGGACTAAACACATAGAGATTCAGTATCATTTATTGAGAGAAAAGTTACTTGAAGAAGAGATTGAAGTCTTGTATACACCAACAAAAGAGCAAGTTGCAGATATGTTGACAAAGAGCTTAGATGGACCTAAGCTACAGAAGTTCAAAGAGATGGCAGGAATAAAGAAGAATGGCATAATCACAATAAGTGATTGAGGGGAGTTGTTGGAGCAAAGCAATCCCTAATTGATGATTATGAAGAACTTGAAGCAAGTCAGAAATCAAAATGAAGTCAAAGAAGTCATTGGAGAAAGTGAAGAGATCTCAAAAATGTAGCTTGTACACATATGTACATTACAGATGAAAATTCTTGTACAATGAGTATAGATGATCATTAGAATGATAAGAAGTAATGTAATAGACACGGGATGAGTCTAGAATCATATGTTTATAAGTCAATAATGTAAAGAAATAGGTGTGAGAGTCATTAGAAGAAAAATATCCATGAGATAGATGTGAAGAGAGTTATCTTTTTGAGTTAGCAGGATCATGTGGATCAGAAAATCTTTTGTACACATCTAATTTAGAAGCTAATCAGCTATGTTCAAAGTTTCATGATTTAATTCCTTTCAGGTTGTGTGTATGATCAATAGGAACATGTATATGTAAAGTCTACAGATAGAACTCTCAGAGTAGCACATTTTTTTGTGTCAATGTTTTGCTTGGATCTCAATGCACAGTGTAAATTTTTTGCTGAGTGAGCATTCAAAATCTAAGTTAGGAGGTAAGGAATCTATAGCTAAAAGCATTTAGCAAAACCGGATTTGTGCTGTGAGAAATCAACTTCAGAAGTTGACTATGTCAAAGTTGCTTGTTCAGAAAGACAGATTCTAACATATTTTTTATCTTGATGATCAAATTAGAGTTCTAATGATTCTTTTGAAGATCCAATCAATGTTATGATTGCACAAAGGTATTATGGAGGTATGTGCATTATTATATTGAATGAATTTGAAGTTATGAGTAGGTAAGGAAGTTAAATTTTGAAGCAGACTTCTTGAAAAAGAAGAAACTATATTCAGAGAAGTGATTGTGAATGATTTTGTAAATCAAATTAATATTTGTGTAAAGTTTGGTCTATGATTGATATAGAGGTGTTCTCAAATCAGTATAGATCAAGCCTTCGGAGATGTAGAGGTCTCCAACAGGGATGACACAAAGCATAATGTGGAGAAGATTGGTAATGCCAAAGCTTCCAATGATAGGACTAACATTTTGATCAAGGTACTCTATGTTCCCACTATTAGAGAAAACCGAATAAGTGTAGGCCAAATAGTTGAGAAAGTATTGCAAGTTAGGTTCACCCAACATGGATTTTTTGTGGAAGATTTATGTCAAGGATTCAAGAAGATAGCCAGAGGTGAGAAGCTTGGTAGGCTCTTTACTTTTGAAGTAGGAGAAACTAGGAGCATAGATCTATTCAACTTTGGGTCTCAAACCCTAAGTGAGCTGGAAGTGTGGCATGAGAGACTTGCTCATGTGAATGAAAGAACCTTAAAGTATATATGTAGGGGTCAAAGTGTTCTAGGGCTGCCAAACATATCAAAGCAACACATGAACAATAGGTGTGATGCTTGTCATATTGGGAAGGCACAAAGACAAACATTAAACCACAAAGGCCACATCCACAATAACCTTTTGGACTTAATACACACTAATGTGTGGGACCAAGTCAAGAATCTTTATAGTCAAGATCAAGGTATTCTATCTCATTTATTGATGACCATAGTAGATGGACTATTTTGTACTTTATCAAGAGTAAATATGAAGTGTTTGATTGCTTCAAAAAGTATCTTGCACATGTAGAGAACCATATAGGTATCTCACTCAAGAAGCTTAGATCTGATGGAGTGGGAGAATAATTCTCCAAGGAATTTGATGAGTTCTTGTAGGATAAGGGAATTAAGAGGGAAGTGATTACAAAGTACTATCCTCAATTGAATGGAATTGCAGAGAGAAGAAACAAGGCATTGGTTGGATCAACCAGAACAATGCTTGAAGAAAATAGGTTGCCACATTATTTATGGGCAGAGGCTATTTCAACAACTGTGTACCTTGTCAATAGAATACCATCCAAATCACTTCAAGACATGACTCCTTATGAAGCATGGCATGGAAGAAAACCTAGTCTAGGACATTGCAAGGTATTTTGATTTTTCTGTTCATGTACCTTCACAAATAAGAGGTAAACAAGATGAAAGGGCAACAAAGTTAGTATTTATTGGATATGATTCAACTCATATGGGTTACAAAGGCAATTTGAATGCCTTAACATTTGAGCAGTTAGTCTCTATTTTGTTGCACAAAGGTTAGTCCACGCAAAACAGGTCCATTATGCATGTTGCAGATCAAGCTTTCTTAGCTAGTTAGAGGGTAAAAGGCAAATGGAGCTCATCTACTAGTAAGCAAAAATCTGTCAAAGTTACATAGTCGAAGAAGGAAGACAAAGATGAGGAGAAAACAAAAAAGCAAAAAGATTTTTGGAAATAGTATAAAGGAAATGATCATGTCATAAAGCATTGTCCAAAATTGGCTACAAAAGAGGCAAAGAAGAAAAAGGCTAGAATGGTCATTGTAGAGGCCTCTACACTTAAAACAAAGTCTATTAATCTTGTGTAGAATGAAGAATGGGCATTTTGTGTTGTTTGTAGCTATGAAACATCTTCTCATGAATAGTGTATGTCTAGAGTAGACTCAGATGTCTAGTACTTTGGTATTGGGGCACCCAAACATATTACCTCACAACACAGTTTCTTCAGATCACTTGAGCTTGCCCCTACAAGTAATACTATCACATGTACTAATAGCTTCTCTTATCACATTCTCATTTGTTGTTAGTTTCAGCATTAGCCAAGATTGGCTTGGTTATCATAGTTCTTGATGGTAGATGTATAGTTCATGATCTCTCAAATGGTGATTATTTTATGTCGTGGGTTGTATAAGCTCATAGACTATGCAAAATTTGTGAATGATTCAACGTGTGTAGTTTACGATTCTCAGGCTATCTCATATGCAAAGCTTTAGCATGCATGCTTTGTCCATCTGAATTTTTCTAGTTTGCTACACCTTCAAAAATCTCAAATGGTGTCCTCTATGCCCAAACTTTAGGCACCTTGTAAACATGTTTGTGAAGGTTGTATTTTGGGAAAAAATGCAATGTTCCTCCTTCCCAAGAGATAGTTCAATTCAAGCTACTCATAAATTGCATCTTGTTCATAGTGATGTCTCCGATCCTATGCACTCACCTTCTTTTGGGACCTACCTTTACGTCGAGACTTTTATTGATCATTTCTCCAAACATGCATGGGTGTATCCATTGAAAGAAAAGTATGAAGTGTTTACGTGCTTCAAACAGTTTATATTTATGAATCAAAATCTATTAGAATGTAAATTGGGCATGACCCTTCATCTTGATTGAGGGGGGGGGATACATGTCTTCTCATTTTAATGCATTTCTTGCTGAATGTGGGATAAAACATCAGTGTATACTACCATATAAACTTCAACAAAATGGAGTTGCTCAAAGAAAGAACACGTTTCTTATGGAAATGATAAGGTGTATGGTCAAAACTCAAGTCTTACCACATAGCTTCTGGCTTGAGGTTGTTATGTGTGCAACACATGTACTTAATAGGTGTCCCACCAAAACACTGCAATATATCACTCCATATGAGGCTTTTTATGGTCAGAAGCCATGTGTTGCTCATCTACATGTTTTTGGTTATCTCGCATATGCATTAGTGCCTACACAACAACATAGGAAATTGGATGATAAAGTAGTGAAATTTATTTTTGTTGGGTAGAGTTTTGAAAGCAATGGCTATCGTCTGTATCATCCAGAGATGAATTGCATTTTGATTAGCCATGATGTTGTTTTTGGTGGAGGATGCAATTCTACCATTACTTTCATGTACCAAGGAGACTTCAATTAGCTCTAAAGATGTGTATGACAGTTTGATGCTTCTTTTTACAAGTGGACACTCAAGTGCTAGTCCAAATGAGGTTGTTTCTTAGCTTTATAGGTTCCACATGATGATGCAGATCATTCAATTTTTTATATAAATTTACATGATGCACTTTTTGATGAGAAGGATGACAACAAAGAGGCTAAAATTATGGCTAAATGGCTGATGTAGATAGTCTCTTTGATTAGAATGGGACAATTTCTTTTGGTGAAGCACAAAGTTCAAAAAATTGGATGGTTGCTATGCAATCAAAATATGATGTTATTATGAAGAATGTACTTGGACTTTATGTGATTTGCCTCTAGGTAAAAAGGCCATTGGCACTAAATGGGTATACAAGCTTAAACATAATCTTGATGGAGCAATTGACAATTATAAAGCTAGGCTTGTTGCCAAATGTTTTGCTCAAGAAAGAGGCATTGATTTTGACGAGATCTTTGCTCCCACATTCTAAATGACCACCGTTTGTAGCATTTGTGCACTTGTAGCTCATCATGGTTGGAATGTGCATCAATTGCAAATTAAAAATGCATTTATGAGTAGTGACTTACATGAAGAATTGTATGTATTTTGGCCCCATGGTTTTGTGTAGAAAGGGCATGAAAACAAAGTGTGCAAGATAAAAAAAGCATTATATGGTTTGAATCAAGCACCACGTGCTTGGTATGAAAAGATACATGCCTAGTTGATTGCATTTGGCTTTGTGAACAGTCCAACTGAGAATACCTTATATGTCAAGCATGCACATGATGCATTTTTTATCATTGTTGTGTATATTGATAACATGCTACTCACTAGTTCTGATGAGAAGCATACTGCTAAATTTAAGGCTGATTTGCATGCCTCTTTTGAGATGTCAGATTTGTGGCATTTGCATCATTATTTAGGCATTCAATTTATGCAAGTTGATGGGAGAATAACTTTCTATCAAAAAAAATATATCGACACATTATTGTATCATTTCTGCCTTGAAGATTGCAAACCTATTGCCACTCCTATGGAAACATGTTGAGATTTTATTCTTCATGATGTTGGAGATGCATTTGATCTTTTTCTCTATCAATAGGCTATTGGATGCTTGATCTACTTATGCATAACTTGGCCTTATATTCATTTTTTTTGTCTCTCAGATGGGTAGGTTTATGCATTGCCCAGGTGTCAAGCATTGGTAGGTGGTTAAGCTCATATTTTGTTACTTGAGTGGTACCTAGATTCTTGGATTGTTTTATCCCAAGCGAGGATCCTTACCACAAGATTTACATGTTTTTTTCTAACTCGGACTGGGCTAGCTGCTATGACACTCACATGTCTTTTAGTGGTTTTTGCTTCATTCTTGGTAGCTCATGCATATCCTAGTTGAGCAATAACCAGCCTATTTTGGCCACTTCCAGTTGTGAGGCTGAGTATCGGGTAGGTTTCACAGTGACTGTTAAGTGTGTGTGGTTGATATCCCTTTTGGCTGATTTGGGTATTGGTCGGTCTTCTTCCATCACTATCTTCACTAATAGTCATTGGGCATTGGTATTTGTGATGAAACCTATGTTCTATGCTCGCACAAAGCACATTATGGTTCACTATCATTATGTCATGGAGAGTCTCTTTGTTAAAGAGATCAGTTTGGCATAATGTGCCCATACAAGATAACATTGCAGACCTTTTCATAAAGGCTCTACCTAGGGACAAGTTTGAAGCTTTCCACAAAGCTTTGGGCTTACTTCCTTTTGTGGATTGATCTCTTTCCACATAGCTTGGCACTTATACATGAGTGCTAGATCTTTGTTCATCACATCACTCCTAGGGGGATTTGTTTATACATTTTTGTAGTAATGTGTGTGAACACACTTAGCACAAAAGAGCTTCTTCTTATATTATTGAGTTAGAAAATATGTGGCACTTGTTGTCAAATGGTGTGCTAAAATTGGGATCTAGTACCCTCAAAAATAAACCCCTTGAAGGATACAAAGTGACCTTAAAAAGTGGGTACTTGAGTATTCGGAGTGTCAAATAATATGCCCATGTAAGAAGGGTTAATACCCTGGAGCTATTACAAAATAACTCTTCGTCACGGTTACAATGTTAGATAAGAAGTGCCAAAACAAATCCACAAAGTTTAAGGTTTGTACATAAGAAACTTTGACCAAATTTAAAGTAACTTGAGTTACTCCGAATATATTTTGATGGTGGAGTTCAAAAATGATCTGTGAAGCAAAGATAATGATTCCCTTGACTTGAGTGTGTCATAAGACATTAAAAACCTTGTTGAATAAATCAATATAACTCCTCAATGATGTCATACAACTGCTTGTTCAATATATGAAGTCATGTAATAGGTGCTCTTTCACAAAGATTAAATGTGTATGTGAACCAAAGTCTGGCAGAATTGAAAATTCAAATTCAAATTTAGAGAGAAAAAAATGAATGAAATACATGTGACATCAGTGATGATGTCAAACTTCTAATGAGAAAACTTTAACCACATGGCTCCTTACTGCCAAAACTATTCATCGATGATGTCACCAAAATTTGTGAAGTGTGGATGACTCACAGGAGCTAAGTAGAGGAGAAAACCTATTCTCTCTTTCTATCAAATGGCACATAATGTTGTGTCTTTGTCTCTCTGGGTCTGAGAGGTGTAGACTTTGCATGCAATCCCGATCCTAGTTCAAACCACTTCCTCTCTCTCCCTATGTCATAAGTGAGAGAGTTATGCACGTAGCTTCTGGATATGGCAAAGTGGTAGCGTTGATTGTTCACACTCTCTCTCTTTGTTCTATAGTATTGTGCATTTTTATGATGCTACAAGTGCAAGAAGGCAACTCAAATGCCCACACAACTAGGGTAAGAGATGATCAGAGAGAGCACGGAGTTGATTACATAGTGTGGTACTAGAAGAATGGCATATATTGCATGTCGTAGTTTTGAAGAGAGAGATTATTCTCTTTCTCTTCTAAATGTAAAGAGAAAATGGCCCTATCCTTTCCCGTGCTATGATCTCTTGCTCCTCTGTTGAGCCAGGAGAAGGAGTTGTCGAGCTCTGTTTGCCTTAGTGCTGCTCATCGACCTTGCTAGTTATCCTTAGTCCATTCTGCTTGGTCTTCGAACTACATGTATGTAGATTCACATGAAACTTAAGCTTCTACTGCAATGTAGCTAAGCATATTAGAACTACTACTGATGTGTACAATGTGTTCTTGGAACTCTTCTCTCTCTCTTCAACCTGAAAGCATTGATGCAAATCTATCATCAAAACTGGCAGAGCACTTGTTATGGTTGCGCATTGATCTGAACCTGCAGAGTGATAAAGATTGATTTATTTTCCTTGTTCTCTTCTTTATCTTTTGTCCATGACATAGGGAGATGAACATGTCTTATTTTCTCGAGTGGATGCTCAACGAGCAACAACATCCAACTTCTATATGCACAAATGGTGTTGGATTTGGTACTTTTTGCCACATACCAAGAGAGCAATGCATGCTCTCACTTTCTCTCTATTACATGGATCTTATCCCAGAGGTATTGCACAACATTAAGTTGTTGTGCAACCTTGGTCTGTTTTGATGCAATAGGAAAGCAAAACATAACACAGATGATGAACTTCACCTTGAATAGATGATAGATGTGCAGCAATTGATATCGAATAATAAAAGATATCCAAAACAAAGCAAATCCACGAATGGGATTCAAAATCGAGTTAATCCATGAATGCATACAAATGACTTGATAAAATACCACAAAAGTAAAATCCTAGGGTGGAAAAGTGTTTAATTGCACTATAACATCAGAGATGCAGGATTAAGTATCCACAAGTGTTTATAAACACATCAAACAACTTGATATCAATTAGAAACTCCACTCGAATATTACAACGATGAAAGAACCACTTAATAGCGCCACAAAGAGGTTGGTAGGGTGGGAAAATAGGGGTAAGAGGGTTTAAATATGATAAAAAGAAGGGTGGAGGGGTGTAAAATGGGCAATATAAAACCTAATGAGAGCACAAAATGATGGGAAAAGCACCTCTCCCAATGATTGGAGAGTCACAACAACAAGCTCTACCAATAGTACCACCAAAATGATCACCAAATGCACCACCAAGATCTCCACCTAATGTTATGATACCATGTAGAGGTACACAGATGGAAGCAAAATGAAAAGAAGAGTGTACTCACAAAATGAAAGAGTGTGAGACTCAAAAGTAAGTAGACCATGAAATGGGAAAACTCACGTGGATTAGAATGAACTTGCCGAGAGCATGGAGTAGGCTTCTCAAGATTCTAACCAACTACAAAGTGGGGGAGAGGCCCTTCTTATATAGAGTTGGAGGGGGCTCTCCAAGGAACATCATATGTGGGATAATTCCCCTTCATGGAGAATGAATACAATGGTAGAAGTAAATGGCAAGGTACTTGAATACAATGAGATACAATATAAAAAAGAAATGAAATGGAACTGGAGTGTCTCCTAGATACAAAATGGATATGCACTCTCATATTCTCAACATTACAGACATATCACCTACTCCATATTTCCACATAATATCTTTAAATATGGGGGCAAAGTCATTAATAAACCAGCCTGGAACTACATGTGGTGGAAGTTGGATATCCACAAGAAACTCACAAAAAGTTCTTCTAAATTTTGTGATGTAGCTTTGCAGAAGTTGATGTGGGTATTCTTGTAGTACCTAGAATATTGCATATAGTTGTGTGGTGGACTTGATGCATTGAAAGTGATTGAAAAAATCTTTTAGAATTTCATAGTCTCAAAAATTATTTGAATCGAATTGAGTCAACCATTCAATTCTTTAATAGGAGAAATTTTCTTGGGAAAATGTAGATTTGCATTGGGTCTCTAAAATCATATAGTATGTTGTAATGGTTCTCAAATATGTAGATGAGAATCTAGATCATCATTATAATTCCTCTAATAGATTAATGTAGTACATGTTAATAATATGGCTATAAAAATAGTCTTCATATCCTTCATTTTCATCAATGCTCGAAGGGCTACTTTGCTTAATTCCACCTTGCAGATTGGGCAAGAGCAAAGGATGATAGAAGAAGTTCTTCTAGTTACTTAGCATTTGCAAGTTCAAAGCTAGTGTCATGGAGTTCCAAGAAGCAACCAACAATTTCTTTATCATCAATTGAAGCAGAGTATAGAGGTTTGACCATAGCAACTCAAGAGTCATTATGGTTAAAAGCATTGTACACAGATTTTGGACTTGTGAGTTCCAAACGACATATTTGGAGATAATGTAAGTTCCATGCACCTAGCAGAAAACCCTATTTTTCATGCTAGAACCAAACACATAGAGGTTCATTACCACTTCATTAGGGAGAAGCTCATGGCAAAGGAGATTGACATATCTTTTGTTCCAACTAAAAAATCAAGTAGCAGATATGATGATGAAGGCACTTGATGGAATAAAGCTTTGCAGATTTAAATAAATGGCAGGTATTCAACCTATTAGAGAATGAAGACTTGAGCATACTTTAGCTTGAGGGGGAGCTGTTAGAACATCAAGCTTACACTATGCTTGAGATGGATTTGATCTACATCAAAAAGCTATCACTTGGATTGTCATAATATCCATTGAAGCATTCTTTTACTTATGCTTATTTATTGTATTTTTTTAAAAGACTTTTTATGGATCATTTACCATTGAAAGTAAAGACTTTTTATGGATCATTTACCATTTACCATTGAGGTGGTTGAGCTTGGCGATCAATGAATCAATCAATCACCTAAAGGTAGATCAACTTAGAATTTCACTTTTCCAAGATTGTGGGAAACTGAATTGATTCTCTTGAACAACTAATCCCGCCTTCATTTGAATTCAAAATCCACTTATAGAAGTCGTGGAACACCTCAAGAGTCTACATAAAGACCTCAAATCACTTGTACATTACATGTAAGCAATATACATACACTTTTCACCATCATTGTCTTGGTTCTTCATTTCTCTGCATCATGTTCTTCAACAACAATAAACTTGCAGAGGCTGTTGCTCTCTCTACATAGCTTCAAATTGGATGAATGAGTATTAGTTGGAAAGGTATTAGTGTCTAGTTTATGTATATAGCTATGCAAAGTATTTGGTTAAGTAGATTGGGATAAATCTTAGTTTTTCTATCTTGGGGTCTATCTTTGTGCATTCGTGAAAAATAAGAGGTACCATTGTTTGAGGTTTTTTCCCCTAGCTTGTATATATGTCTATTGCCCTAACGTGTTACTTATCTTTGTACATTCTAGTGGTAATACATTTAGTGTTGTGTGTTGTGCTCCAAGATTCTTCTTCTCTCTTATGATGTTTGTGTGCTTTCATAGACCTCGAAATCCAACAATTGGTATCAGAGAAGGTCACCATTTCATCTAGGGCATCGTCGACACCCCCTCCAATCGTTGTCTCAGAATCGCATGAAATTTGGTGAGCATACTCAGGGTGATTAAGAGATCAAAGAAACTTCACTATGTGGTTCCAAAATCATGATTTGATCTCGTCTTGGCCTCTGAATGCACTATCATAGTGCTATGCAAGCTATTTTGTCTTTTTGTTCCAAAGATATAAACAGGTTTTGGTTCGCGAGTATAAGCATATAGAAGTCTGCTACAGGTTTAGTAGAACTTGACAGGGTAGTTCTATTCAACATTTTCATATACAATTATTTTTCTGCATCAAGGTATTTTAGTGAGTGGCCATGGGTGAAAGCAGTGATGTATTTCATATGTTGGCTCTTGAGGATAAGTTGGATGGTACAAATTACCCATTGTGGGCTTATATGATGTGTCATGTATTACATCCATTGAAAGTAAAGTCTGAAGTGTTTATGTGCGTCAAACAGTTTCTGGTTTTTTCTGAAAATCTATCACCATGTGAAATGGGCAACCTCCGTTCTGATTGAGGGGGGGGGGGATATATGTCTTCCGGCTTTAATGCATTTCTGGTTGAACGTGGGATAAAACATCAATGTATAATGCCATATACACCTCAACAGAACGGAGTTGATGAATAGAAGAATAGGTCACTCATGGAGTTGGCGAGGTGTATGGTCAAGAGTCAGGCTTTACCACATAGTTTCTAGCTTGAGGTTGTCATGTGTGCAGCATATGTACTTTATAGATGACCCACTAAAGCGTTGCAGTCCATCACTCCATATAAGGCTTGGCATGGTCGCAAGCCATATGTTGCTCATCTGCATGTTTTTGGTTATTTGGCATATGCATTAGTGCATGAACAACATCACAAAAAATTGGATGATAAAACAGTAAAATGTATTTTTGTTGGGTAAAGTTCTAAAAGCAAAGGCTATCGTCTGTATCATCCACAGACTAAATGCATTTTGGTTAGCAGTGATGTTGTTTTTGTGGAAGATGTTATTCAACCCTTACTTTCATGTACTAAGGAGACATCTATTAGGTCTAAAGACCTGTATGATACTTTGCTGCCTCTTTTTACAGGTGGACAATCTAGTGTTGGTCCTAATGAGGAAACTTCTCAGCCTTTCTAGGTTTCATGTGATGATGCACATCATTCCATTTCTGATGTAGATTTACATGATGCACTTGTTGATGAGAGAGCTGATATTGAGCAGGCAAGAACTATGCCAAAATGGTTGGTGCAGACTTTGTGTGACAACAAATTAGATGCACCTCTATTATATCGTACTTGTTCAGGCTTTCATAGTGCTTCTTTTGCATCAGATTGTTGTGCTATGGCTGCCTCTAGCCTCTGTGATGAGACTAAACCTGTTTTGTTTGATGAAGCACAAAATTTTGAACATTGGATGGTTGCAATGCAATCTGAATATGATGCTATCATGAAAAATGGTACTTGGTCTTTATGTGAATTCCCTCCTGGCAAGAAGGCCATTAGCACTAAGTGGGTATACAAGCTGAAGCGTAAACTTGATGGAACAGTTGACATGTATAAGGCTAGGCTTGTTGCAAAGGATTATGTGCAGGAAAGAGGCATTGATTTTGATGAAACCTTTGCTCCTACTTGGCGAATGACTACTGTTCATAGCATCTGTGCACTTGCATCTCATCATGGTTGGAATGTACATCAGTTGGACATTAAAACAACATTTCTGAATGGTGACTTGCATGAAGAAGTGTATGTTTTTCAGCCCCGTGGATTTGTGCAGAAAGGGCATTAAAACTAGGTGTGCAAGTTAAAGAAGGCATTATATGGTTTAAGGCAAGAACCATGTGCTTGGTATGAAAAGATACATGTCTATATCTCATTGCACATGGTTTTGAGAGCAGCCCAACTGAAATCACCTCATATGTTAAGCATGCTAATGATGTGCTCCTGATTATTGTGGTGTATCTTGATGGCATGTTGCTCATTGGTCTCATGACATGCATATTGCTGATTTTAAGGCTCATTTGCATGCCTCATTTGAGATGTCTGATTTGGGGCATTTGCATCACTATTTGGGCATTCAGTTTTTGCAAGTTGATGGTGGAATGGCTTTGTGTCAAACGAAATATATTGACACATTATTGCAGCATTTTGGCTTTGAAGACTGTAAGCCTATTGCCATGCCTATGGAGACAAGTTTACGATTGCTTCTTCATGATGTTGGAGATGCATTTGATGTTGTTCTCTATCAACAGGTTGTTGGATGCTTGATTTAGTTATGCATTACTCGGCCAGATATTCAATTTGTTGTCTCACAGATGAGCAAATGTATGCATTGCCCAGGTGTCAAGCATTGGTAGGTGGTTAAGCGCATCTTTCGCTACTTGAGTGGTACCCGGCTACTTGGATTGTTTTATCCCAAGGGGGGATCACTACCGCTAGATTTGCATGCTTTTTTAGATAGTGATTGGATTGGTTGCTATGACACTTGTGTGTCCACTAGTGGTTTTTGCTTCATGCTTGGTAGCTCATGCATATATTGGCTCAGCAAGAAACAGGCTACTGTGGCCACTTCTAGTTGTGATGCTGAGTATAGGGAATCTTTCACAGTGATTGTTGAGTGTGTGTGGCTCAGAAGCCTTATGGCTGGTTTGGGTGTTGGTGACTCTTCTACCACCACCATCTTCACTAACAGACAGAGTGCACTGGCAGCTGCGAGGAACCCTGTGTTCCATGCTCTCCCTAAGCACATTGTGGTGCATTATCATTATGTCAGAGAGAGGTTCTCTGCTAGGGAGATCAGCTTGGCATATGTGCCCACCCAAGAGAACATTGCAGACCTTTTTACAAAGGCTCTACCTAGGGAGAAGTTTGAAGCTTTCGGCAAAGCTTTGGGCTTACTTCCTTTTATGGATTGATTCCACATAGCTTGGCACTTCCTTATACATGATTGCTAGCTCCTTGTTCATCACATCACTCCCCGGGGGATTTGTTGATATATTTAGGTAGTGATGTGTGTGAACACTCTAGGACTGTCGAGGCACTTTTTTCCCTCTTTAGGAGGTTTTTTTTCCCTGGCTTGTATATAAGCCTATTGCCCTAACAGGCTACTTATCTTTGTACATTCAAGTGGTAATACATTCAGCATTGTGTGTTGTGCTCCAAGCTTCTTCTTCTTCCCTGTGTTGTTCGCGTGCTTCCGCAGATGTCTAACTCCAAATGGACTTACCAATGCTTCTAGTACATTTTCACAAATGATGAACAATATTTTGTTTTAGTATCAAGCTTTCATTCTAGTATTTTTTGATGATATACTTTTTTATACGAAGAATGATAGTGAGCACGAGAAGCATCTCGAAATAGTTTTTCATTTGTTACGAGAAAACAAACTTTATGTTAATCATAAAAAGAGTTACTTTTTCCAAAGTAAACTAAAATATCTAGGATATATTATTTCTAGTGAAGATGTGCACGTAGATCAAGGAAAGATTAAAGTCATAGTAGAATGACCAACACCTCAATCAGTCAATGATATACAATCTTTTCTTGGGTTAGCTAGGTCTTATAGGAAGTTTGTTCAAAATTTTTCTTATTTAGAATTGCCTCTTACCTTACTATTAAAAAAGAATGTAAAATTTGCATGGGGCATTATCCAACAACAATCACTTCAAAAACTCAGACATGCACTTTCGCATTCACCTGTTTAACAATTGTCTGATTTTTCACAACCTTTTCATGTCATTTTTAATGCAAAATTATCATCACATTGCATTTGAAAGTAGGAAGCATAAACCTGCACAAAAGAATTATAGTACATATGATAAGGAATTATTAGGAGTTGTACATGCTTTACACATTTGGAAACATCAACTTATGGGATCTGAGGTATTAATCAAAATCGATCAACAAGCCATCAAGCATTTATTAATCAGCCCTTAATCTCTAATCGACATCTTAAATGGGTTTCATTCATTCAAAATTTCCATCTCATGATTTAGTGTCAATTTGGAAAATCTAAAGTGGTGGTCGATGCTCTTGATCGTTTTCCTTTACATTTTGTTTCTTTGCATAATATTTATGTCGTCCAAATTCATTTGTTTCAAGGAATGATTTTCACTTATGCATTTGATTTGTATTTTTCATGTGCATGACACGAACTCAATGATTGTGCAACCTCAACTAATGAACATTATACATTTCATAATTTTTTTCTTTATTTTCAACATAGATTATGCATTACACAAGCTTTTAAAGATTTTGTAATAAAAGAAATGCATGAGCCCTCTTACATGGGACATAGGGGCATACAAAGCACCATATCTACTTGCAAAGATTTCCTCTTTTGGCCCCAAAAAGAAAAAGATATCGCACAATATGTTTCTCAATGCATTGTATGTCAATGTGTGAAATATCGTCATGGTAAAGCATTTGGATTGTTAATGCCACTTCCCATTCCAAACGAACCATAGGAACAAATATCTATGGATTTTATCACTAGTCTTCCTATACCTTCATCATGTCACGATGTGATTTGGACGATAGTTGATAGGTTTAGTAAGTATGCATATTTCATTCCTTGTAGAAAAAGCTTGTCTGCCCCTCAGGCTGTAAAATTATTCATTAAATGCATTTTTTTGTATCATGGTTTTCCTAAAGTAATGTTATCTGATCGTGATGCTCATTTTTGAAATCATTTTCGGATCGCCTTATTTCAACATTTTGGTTCTAAAATAGATTTTAGCTTTGCATTTCATCCAGAAAGTAATGGGCAAAGCAAGGCTACCAATAGCACTAATATTGATTTATTGCATTGTTATTCTTAGATATCCTCACTAATTGGGATGATGAGTTGACATTGCTTCAATTTTCTTACAATAATATAACACACGCAACTACTATTCGTGCACCTTTTGAAATTAGTTATGGTAAAAGCTTCCCACTCCCATGTCACTCACTCAAACTGATATTCCAATGGCTGATTCTATTGCTCAAGCTCACATTTCTATACTTCGTGATGTTCACGAGAACATTAAGAAAATTCAAGAACTTTATACATGTAATGTCAATACAAAATGCTTTGCCAAGGAGCTTAAGGAAAATGATCCTGTGTGGTTGCATATTATTAAAAGACATCTCAAAATATTTTACAACATCCAAAAGTTAAATTTGCACCACACTATTATGGACCATTTCGTATAATTTAGAAAATTAATGATAATTCATTTTGATTAGATATACCATCTAACTGGAACATACATGAATCTTTTCATATTAGTTTACTTAAACTATCAAAGGTACACTAGCACTCAATCCAATTCTACATTATCCTCTTTTGTTTAAAGAAGAGCCCAAAATTTTTGTTCCTAAGAAAGTAATTGATCATGATGTCACTACCACACGTATTGGTACTCAATATCATAGATATTTAGTTAAGTATGAAAATCATTCTATTAAAGAATGTCAATGGATCCATAAGACATCATTAACACCACATTTATGATCACTTAATTACTGCATATCATTCCCATACACATTAATGTAACTCCATGAACATTTCCATGCATGTGTTTTTACATGGAACATGCTTATTTTGTTCAGTGATGGAACGTGTGATTGACCATCCATGTTTATTTTATTTTATTTTTATCAACTGAGGTCAATTGATTTTCAATTGAGGGGCATGTTATCAATTATGGAATCTGGTGAACAAGGAATTATTAGAGTGCTAACTTATTGAGTAATTAATGTGTTTTGGTGTTTTGATATAGCAGCTAAAGATTCGTGAGGGCAGGAAAGGACGTGGATATTTTGGATGTGTCGATATAAATAATAGGGCTTAAATTTTACATATAATTGAGCCAGTTGGAGGTGGCCTTGGCCCTAATCGGGCTAGTGAGACCCGTAATGTTGAAGGATAAAATATTGATCTAATTCATTGATACAAACAAGAGAGAATCAAAACAACCTTGAGAAGAATGGAGCAACAATGGCTTTTCATAACAAGTAAGCCAATAAAATAGAGTGAGGAGCAAAATCATTTCTTTTTTTTGGGGGGGGGGAGGGGAGCTAAACAAGGAACCAAAGGTCCTTACTATTTATTTTCTCTTTGATTTCATACCAATTCACTAAGAATTTTGAACATATTGAGTCATGGGCATGTCCTCCTCATATGAGGGATCATGAAACCTATGCTCATGATTCCTTTGGTCATGTTGTTCTAATCGAGACTTAAAAATAGATTCACTTTTATCAACATTAGGTGAATGATTAGGGTTAGGGTAGTAAGAAGCAGAATGTGTTTTACCAACCACCTTCCAATCATTGTAAACACCCTATATATTGTGATTTTGATAGTCAGAGCCAGTGGAGTTCCCTTCATTAGCATTTGGATGAGTATTAAGGTCATCATTTTCTTTGTTGTCCATTTTGAACAAAGGATCCTTTTGTAAGCTGTCATCTATAAAAGGTTTAAAATATTTTCCAATAGAGCATTAAAATGGCTAAAAAATTTACTTGTTTTTCTTACAGTTACAAGAGTTGGATATCTATGTAGGATTGAGGGAATCGAGGGCTTGGACATTATTTGGCATGCAAAACAGATCAAAATTATGGTTTCCATTAAAATCATTACTTTTATAATGCTCAAGTAGGGGTAGTCTTTTGCCCGATGACCTTGTTTGTAGTAGTTAAAACATGCAGTGGACATGTTTCTATAAGTGACCTTTTGGCCATGTGGGTTCCTCTCATTAGATTCTTTGATGTAAACAAGGGTTTTAATTGGTTTGAATATATCAACCTCGACAAGGATCTGGCTGTCCCATTTAGGGTTAAAACCCTCATGGTTTTCTCACCATAGACTTTGCCAATAAGCAATCCCAAAGAGTTCACACCTGGGTAAAATTGCACCGAGAGATCTGAGAAATCAACCAAAATGGGGATCTTTGAAGGTTTGAGGCCCTTAGGGTTAAAACCAACATGCCACTTGAAAAATGAAATAGGAACATTTTTTATAAGTCATTGACCTTCAGTGACAACTTGAAGGGCACTGTTTGAGTCACCAAAAAAGAACAAGTACTAGTTAAGGGTACTGTTTAAGAACAAGTAGTAAAGGGCACTGTTTGAGTCATCAAAAAAGAATAAGTAGTTATTTGGGAGGTATTGAATCCGTTTCACAAAAAAGCCTCTAGATTCTCAATTATTTAATATGGACCTTAAGATTACCTTGACATGGTCTAGGGCCATGACAAATGCCAATGAACACCTTATCATATAGTTGCTTGTGCCAAATGTCAAGCAAACTTCTATCAATCACCAGTGTAGATTCATCATGTTCTTCATTGTCAGAGTCAATACAAATGTCATGCACACGAACATGTTCATCGACTTTCATTTTACCTTTGAGAGAAGCACCAAACAAGGCAAAGGTCATACCTTGGTTGTTCGCAAAAGAAGATGGAAAATTGGAACAATTTCTCATTGTGTTAGCAATGTCAGCAAATGGTTTTTTGTAGAGGCCATAGGGGGAGTTTCTGCATCAGCACCTACACACACAAAATTTTCCTCAACCAAAAGAGGCCTCAACCTATCACGGAGAGCATCAAGAAGGGCCATGCCTACCCCATATGGGAAGGCCTAGCCAAGAAGGAGATTCCTCAGGAGTAATCCGAACGACAATGAAAATAGGTGTGGAGAAGGGTTGTGAAGAACCATTGGTGAGGGCATATGAGCAATCCAAAAACCCTAAACCAAGAGCACAAGGCAAAAACCTCCCATCAGATTGCATTACTATTTTTTTTCTTTTCTTTTATGTAATTAGATATTTTAAATTTATATGGAAAAAACAAAAAAAAAATGACAATCCTAAGCAAGAGATCCAAAACTGCTTACAATATCACTAGTTGCAGCGTTCATCTCCAAACTACATTCGAAAAGCAAGAATTGAGAATCGAGCCTCGAGCATGGTTGTGATACCCCTTGCACATGGAGCAATTTGGCCGTGAGTCCGATGAAGTTTTTACTTTTCGGGTGACCCAAATTAAGTGAACTCAGAGGATCAGTGTCCGTTAGCACCACTCCGTTCGAGTGACCTGAAGTCGAGCCACTCTTATTTTATTTGTTATGACTTTTTAGAGGTTGTGCAAACATGACTTTTACATACATGATATATCAAAATGGAAGACTTTCTTTTATATTTTTATTATTTTTTATTCAATTGAAGCTAAAACATTATGGATCACAAAGCTAAAACAATTGAAAATTCTTTTACGAAATATTTATGAAGGTACCATTTTATATCATGGTTTTTATTCAATCTTCAAGTTTATTACAGGAATATGAAATGGATATTAACAAGGTGTTTAAAAAAATACAAACATAGATTCGAAACTAGACGATCATTCTGTAGGTCATGTTGAAGCAAGAAAATTAGCCAATCAAATAAAAAATGTGCATGAATGATCCAAGGTCTATTTCTCTGGCCATCTGAAATCTGACCACTAGACCTTCATGTGCACCTAAATGGGATGACCTGAAGTCCATCTCCTACCACCCAAAATCCAACCATTAAACATCTATGTGCTCTCGAAATACTTTTTGGGTGATCCAAAAAGTGATCTGCGACCACCCGAAAACATATGCATGTGCATAGAGAACCCTATGAGTAAACAGAAAAAGATTCTGTCGGCTTCGAGAGCGAACGTTTGAATTTCCTCGTGCCATTCGTGCAACAGTTTGGCTTCTCGTGACTATGATGACGGCTACGACGATGATAACAGGTACGACAGTTCTTCTTTCTAAGGCAGCAGTAAAGGAAAGCAATGCAAAGTCGGTATTCTGAGAAAAGCCCAAAAATTGCTCCAAGATGTGGAGATTCCGCAGATATAATGATGAGAAAAGAAGAACACATCTAGGTGTGCCTCTCACGCATGTTTCAGAACAAGCAGGCTGGCTTCTTGCACGCGGTCCTTACGTGATGCTTTAACCGCCGAAAGATTTGTGCGATTCGATAGAAGTTTTTCTGAAGATTTCTTCACGCTTCACAGTTTTTCGCACAAGAATTACAGAAGGGCATTGCTATAGAATGGTGAGTGCAGCAGCATCATGAAAGGCATGCAATGTTTTATGATTAGTGAGGATTCTTGAAAGGGAGCAACATTTTAACGTAATGATGTGAATGCCTGTTTGCGTTGGCACTTATGCACGAAAAACTTGCGTCGACGAAATATTTCAGAGTCTCATTGTCACTATGTGTGACAAATCCATTGACAAAGGCTTCAAGAACAATATACCGAGGATGTAATGACCGATATCAATCCTGTTGACGGGAGATTCTGATTACCTGTGCAAGTGTGCTTATCAGAGTTCTTAATAACCGATATCAATCCTGTTGACGGGAGATTCTGATTACCTGTGCAAGTGTGCTTATCAGAGTTCTTAATAAGTTGATGATGACGATGTCGTTATCTATATGTCCTGTAGATAGTGTCATCCATCGACGTTATTCATCATAAGTTTCTACATACGTAATGGTCGCCTCTACTGCTTGTTCGTTCTATAGAATTCAGCCATTCTACTTTGCCAGGCTATCTGGCACTGTTTCATACGCAGTATTTTGCAAAAGATAGGCTTCCGTTCCTGCTTATTGTCTCTCATAGGACACACTCTCACACACACACAGTAACATACAGACACGTACATGCATACATACATTAATGCATAGACACGAAGAATCGGAAATTCAAATCAGGATGGAAAGCGAAGGGTGCCGCAGCAAGCCATATGTAAAACACATCTGCAAGTGTAATATACGGTTTACAAGCATAAGAATGAATTACTTGATGAAGGGAGAACTTATATGAAGTGGTCCAGTTCCATGTACATATTTGACATCATCCAGACACTGATTGTAAAGTCTTGGATATGGTAGAAACTGTCTTATAGCTTCTAGAGGTGAAGCCCAAGCACCCTAACAAACCTTGCCTATACGGTAGGAAGGTTCTCTTTCTCAGCTCTTCTGTCTGCGCCTTGTGCCTCACGTAGTGCATCTCATGTGGGGACACACATTCCTTATTGTTCTTCTGCTTGTTCCCTCTTTGAATTGTACTTTTTGTCTTTGTGTTGCTGCTATCTACCTCAGAGATAGCAGTCCTTTCGGCATATAGTTTGTGTGTGCTATATTGTGTCTCGCAGCTGCTTAACGTGCTGTCCCATTTGCTGCCTCTCTGTACATAGGTTCTCACACTCTTCTGGCTTGAGCTCTTCGTCTTGCCATTGTCATAGTGATGACTACTGCTGCTAAAACTCTGTGTTCTTGCATCCAATACGATGTTCCTGGGCCCCTTTTTAATGTTATGCAGATTCACTGATGGTTCCCTGTCTTTTGATTCCAAGATTTTGCTTCTACTCAAACACAAATTTGTAGATGGTACACCTTCCTTTCTACATGAAAGTGTGGATGTGGAAGAGTGCGAGCTCTCGCTTGATGACCTTCCTATGCTTAAACTCTTTTCAACCATCTTCTCTGTTGGTGAAGCCGAATTTGCAGATGGTTCACTTTTCCGCGAGGTAGCCGTGATAGTGTTTGAACGGTTTTCTCCTGTGCTTTTTCTGTGCAGAAGGTCTTTCAATGTCCACTTCCTAGATGAACCCTTTTCCACGTTGGAATCTTCGTCAGATCTTCCACCACCAGTTGATTCTTGTGCTCTCTGAATGTCCGGCTGCTCCACAGCCTCTAAGGGCGATACCATTTGAGATTGCGAGTGATCATTCCTTTGGAAAATTCGTAATGGGGAGAAAGATCGCGTCCTTCTATGGCCAGTTCCCTGTGATCTATGTGGAAATGAAAACATTGAACGCCCTGTTCGTCGTAAACAGTCTCTTCCCTGCTTCTGAATCTGGAGCGGATGAGTAACAGCTTCTACAGGCATCTGCATTGACATTCCCAAAGCTTTTTCAACTTCACTTGAGACTCCTGCATTATGCTGGGATGCTTTTGCAGAAATAAGAAATGACGCATCAAAGGCTCTGTCCATTTTACTGGGAGATACCCCACAGAGAGCTCCTCTTACTCGGTGGAGAGATGTATTGGGAGATTGAGGAGCAGAAACGGAGCTCGCAGATTTACCTCTATAAAGCTGACAACTTATACCTGAAGATGTGACATTGAGGGTCGATCTTGAGGAGAATCGGGGAGTTTGTGGAGCTGAGATCGAGCTATTTGACGTTTTGCAATTGTTGTGGAACTCCATTGTGTGAGGCAGGGAACAAACTGCAAGACTATTTGTCCTGGTGCTGCCAGAAATGGGCTCATGTATATCAGTGGGGTCCGATGAATGGTCAAACATCTTATTATGATCAGCCGAGGATGATGCATGTTCTATGCATGTGACTGGGATCCTGAGTGGCTTGATCTGCCCATTGCAGAAGAGCTCATTTGCTGATGACATTGGGGTTGGGGACACAGAGGGATTACTCAGCTCCGGGAATCGTGCACTGAATTCAAAATCAGAAGCTACAGTAAACGAGTCTGCCTCATCTTTATAACCATTTTTATGCCAATGATTTCCTTGGTTCTCATCCCAATGTAGAGGTATAGAGGGTGGGTACTCACGGACTGTGTTGTCGCTCGATACCGCAAATGCATCGATCCAACGAGGGCTTGTAGGAGCACTGAAATAGAATGCTCCATTGCAATGTCTTCCAGGGCTCGAGGGTGCACTCACAAACGGTGTGGATGACGGGCTGCATGCTTCACTGTAGTCACTATAATACGCTTGAGAGAAGGTAAACCTGTGGCGAGGGGACGCAACAGTAGGAAATGTGAGTGTTTCCTGCATCTTCGAGTGAAGCAAACACTTACTTTTGGAGTAGTTCCATAGCTCCACATAAAAGGAAACTCTGTCTACTTAGGTAGACGCGCGTATCACTCTGGCTTGAATGAAGGTAAGGATCCAAGAGAAAAGCCTGGCTTGCAGAAGCGAGGCTTATACGTTGCTCCTTTTTCTCATACAAAAGCTGGTAACTGCAGAAATCGGCAATCAATAGGCTATACAGGCATTCATACACATTTTCTCCAATGCTAATCAAACGCATCTCGATGTCTCAGACTTGAGCAAGGATACCGACAAAGATTTCCAAGATGGTGTTTGGTCGCTGATCACAGGCTAAAGTAGACAGCCCTACTGAAGATGGAGCTGCTGCACTGAAGCAATTTTCTGCACAATATTTGAAGATGTTCGAGTTGTAAGCCACCGGCACAACAATCATGATCTCTCCTTTTAACTCTACTTCGGGCTGATCTCAATGACCTCTCGCTTGTCCTTGTGATAATGACTAGCAGAAAATTAATAGCTTGGTAGTAGACAGGCGGCTCTGCACTTGCATTGAGTTCGGCCCATTATCTAGTGCCTGGTTGTCTCTCAGGAAGGAGGAGAAGTATCATGTTGCAGAGTCGCAATTACTTGCTCCTCAGCTCTAAATGAAGGTCATATCATGCACCTGCAGAGATGTCATTTGAAGAAACCCATGATTGGGGTAGGGCAATGAAAGCTGCATGGCTGTTTGAAAATCATGGTAAAGAAAGCGAAAGGCAGTGACGTAGGTTTGCTGGAGCAAGCATGAGAGAGAGAGAGAGAGAGAGAGAGAGAGAGAGAGAGAGAGAGATGCTGAGACAGGATTTGGGAGTAAGGAATTGGGCACTGGGAAAAGATGTGCGAGCCAATTGGAGCATGCGCGAGGCTGATGCAAGAAAGCCACCACTTGAAAGGGCGGGTCATCACTGTCCATGACGGGGAGTGAGAGAGAGCAGGAGTTTATTCAATTAGAGTGCACGAGGCTGAAGGCAAAAAAGCTTCTGCTTTTTTAAGTGCCTAGTACTATTCACGAGAAAAAAGTGCGTGCTTGAGTGAGCGAGCGAGAGAGAGGACAAGCTTTAGAGTTGCTGAGAGGAGCTGTCTCCCACATGAGAGAACGAACAGTAGGAATGCCAAAAGGATGATCGATTCAAAGGTGAGGCCCCATGATACAAGGAGCTTGTCTGATGATGGCATGGGCGTGCTCGTTGAACTTAGGAAACATGCCGATTCCACATTAAGGGTTCAAAACCCACATTTGGCATGGATGATGGAGGTATAAGACTCTTCGCATTTTAGTCCTGGCTCGTTTCCTCTAATTGTGCGCACGACCTATGAATGAACTCGCTTGCCCTAGATGAAAGATTCATTTGTATGTAATGTATGTGCATGAGTCATGACTGTTACTTTCAGTATTTTGTAGTCAAGGTCTTCTTGTTTGTGTGCAGAACAGTGCTCCTTTTTGGTGGGGGAAGGGGGGCTTCATTACCTACCTTATCATGGTTGTTATGAGTTGTGCTTTCAAAGTTATAATAATAATAATAAAGAAAGAATAAAGCTGTGTACTTGGGGACGGCCATTTTCTTTTCATCCCAAGCGGCTCAAAGTTCACCTAAGGTTTTCCAAAGTGAAGAGAGAGAGACTTCGATTCGCTCCACGTAAGCACGTGATTTTGACAAGGCTGCAAAATTGCTAACTCTGTTTTTTTTTCTTTTCTACTTCAATAGCCGATTACAAAATATTTATGGCCTTCCTTTTAATGGGATGCATACAGAGTTCAAGTATGGTCATGATTGGCGAGGGTTACTGCATTTTGTTGGCTAAATTGGAAAGATGGGAAATGAGTATGCTTTTATTTTTAATGGAGGTTCAGTCAAAGCCTTCTCTCCAGAGGTTTAATTTTGAAATTACAATTGTACAAGGAATGGGCATAGTACTCGAGGGACCCCCCTTATCCCATAGACCAAGGGTTAGATTGGTTTGAGTCAGACTTACAACTGCTTGAATGTGACATCACAATTGGTTTGACTCATTGCACATGCTCGAAGGCCTGAATTAGATGTCTTACCGGTGGGGAGGGTCGACCCCTGACCCCTGCCTCAAGAGGCGAGAGACTCAACCATTTGACCCAATGTGCGCGGACAGAAATGAATATGGGATGGACACACATGGAAACACAGTTTTTATACATAGTCTGGATTCCAAAGCTAAGGATGGACAGATATCAAGAGCCTGTGTGTGTTCTTTGGCCCCTGTATCATATATTGTAACATGAATTACAGCTTTTAAAAATAGTAAGAAGGGGTTGCGATTTTTTATATATCACTTGAAATTTTAAACCATTGTCATCACATATTGGGTTGGTCAATCAAGCACATGCGATCCACTCCCTTTGATATGACCATCTTAAATTGCGCGGAACATCGAAACAAAACAGAGTAACAAAACACTGATTTATTTGGGCGATTAGAGAATATAATATTGTCGATGATTCATCCCAGTTTCGTTCCATGTGAGACCCATATCTGTTGTTGGGGAACACTTTTGTATTAGTACGGACGACTCCACCTTTGCACATGTTCAGACATGGTGTGAGTGTAAGGAAACTACAAGGATCTCCCATGCTCATGTTCTCACGATGGGCAGAGAGAGAGAGAGAAAGAGAGAGAGAATGAGAGAGAGAGAGAGTCAAAAAGTGTAGTAGCTGCGTGGATGGAGTGAATGGGAGCACACCATATACATGTCATAGGCTTTTTGGAGTTTCATTAGGGAAAGTAGGACAGAACTCGATGTCTTATACGGAGTTGCATTAAAGAAAAACGTATGTGTGTGGCCAGCGATGACTTTGCCTAATTAATAACATCACATATGTTGTAAGTCGCAAGCAAAGATTCACGCAAAGAGATGGCAGCCAAGTGCTTCCATCTCTACCCATCATCGAGGATTAAGGGATGTAGGGACTCCAAAGTGGATCCTTCACCATCCCTCTCCAAGAAATTATAAAATAAGGGACGAAAAAAAAAGAAATAAACACATACGTTTGCTGCCATATGACGTCTTACAAATCGTTCAAGAAGTCGAGTTCAAAAAGGTGAATCATTTTTTTTTCTTGGGCCGGGGGGGGGGGGAGAGGGGGGCTTGGGTTCAATTTTTATTGATTGCATTGTGAGGACACTCTTCAACACATATTATGATGAGATTTTAAACTAGCCTTCAAGAATTCATTGGCCTTTGTGCACTTTCATTGGACCATGTAGACGATGGCAAGGGCCGGGCTTATTGTAGCAGGATCAACTTCAGTTCAAACTAGTCTCCATGTCTGACCTTAGGGCCATCCCTATCTAGTTCCTACACTTATTGAGCCTTTGAGCTCTGTTCGTTCCTAGGTCTTAAACATTTTACCCTTACTTCTATCGAATTGGGGGTTCCATGGGTATTATGATCTTTGCATTGTACTTTCAATTAATTCAAGGTTGAGGAACAGATCGAAAGACTTAACTCCCTTCCAAAAGGAAGAAAAAACACATCTGGGGACCTTAATAGGTAGCCCCTCCTCGTCCTTGATTCGGTTTTCAATTGGACCTTAAAGTCCATCACCTAATTAAGTCTTGTATTCGTGCTTGGAACACGCTCAAGAGTGAATTATCTTCTCTGGAAGGGCTGTCTTTTATTAGGGGATACGAGTGGGCATGTGAGAGGGTTTGAGGCACAATAAAAGAAAATGGTCATCGCGTCATAGAGCGCATGGTTGAAAATACCAAAGACCTCCTTCGGGAAGGGTATCCCAAAAAATTCTTCACCCTACTTAATGCCACATGTGGAAGGGGAAGAGCTCACTCTTTCAGTCGTAGAAGAAATGTGAAGAATATGTGGTGGATCTCACTGAAAAAATTTATATTTGGAATGAATATTATGAGGGTATCCTCGTTGAGCATCAAGGGAGGATCCATAATGTTGATAATTGGATTAGCAATCCCATTAGCATTTGATCGAGGCTTACCAGTGTGAACCAACCTACATGTTGGTCTGATGTCTGTCTGGCCTGTCAGACTCAAAAGGTATCAGGCCAGGGGTGGAGTCTCACCTCTGATGGCATTCCACAGCCTTGATGAGTAGCCAACCGCCTCACCCAACAGTGCCTGTTGCCAATTGATTTGGTTCGTGAGCCTCAATACCCACATCACATGATGCCAGATAACACAGGACTTGGGGCAATCGAAGAAAAGATGAACTAAATCTTTGATGCATCAATGGCAACACTTGCACCATGGAGGCACACCACAAATTTTGTTAGCCCTTGCATTGGACCAGATACCCTTATGCAAGGTCTGCCACATGAGAACAAACTTTTTGATCTCAATTAGGGGGTGCCAAATAGACATGAACTTTAGTTCCCATCGAAGTTTGGTCCAAGAAAGGCACCACACCTTATTAAGGGTGTGATGACCATCTAAGTTCTCTTTGAAGTTGGGGATTTTGGATAGTTTCTTACCATTGCTCCATTTGAGGCCCTCCAAGCAAAACCCATTATTGGAGTTTGACGTCTGTAGACGCATGAGAATAGCACAAGGAAGAAGAAGAAGCTTGGAGCACAACATACAATACTATATGTATTACCACTAGAATGTACAAAGATAATTAACCCGTTAGGGCAATAGACATATATACAAGCCGAGGGGAAAAACCTACTAAAGAGGGGAAAAAGTGTCTCAACGATCCTAGAGTGTTCACACACATCACTGCCTAAATATATCAACAAATCCCCCTTAGAAGTGATGGGGTGAACAAGGAGTTGGCACTCAGGTATAAGGAAGTGCCAACCTACGTGGAATCACTCCACAAAAGGAAGTAAGTCCAAAGCTTTGCGGAAAGCTTCAAACTTCTCCCTCGGTAGAGCCTTCATGAAAGGTCTACAATGTTCTCCTATGTGGGCACATATGCCAAGCTGATCTCTCTAGCAGAGAACCTCTCCTTGATATAATGATAATGCACCTCAATGTTCTTAGTGCAAGCATGGAATGCACGGTTCCTCCCAACTGTCAATGTGCTCTCATTGTCAGTGAAGATAGTGGTGCTAGAAGACTAACCAACACCCAAATCAGCCATAAGGCGTCTAAGCCACACACACTCAATAGTCACTGTGAAAGTTGTCCTATACTCAGCCGCACAACTGGAAGTGGCCATAGTAGGCTGCTTGTTGCTCAACGAGGATATACATGAGCTACCAAGCATGCAAAAAAAGCCACTAGTGGACACACAAGTGTCATAGCAACCAACCTAGTTAGAGTCAGAAAAAGCATGTAAATCTGGCGGTAGTGATCCCCCTTGGGATAAGACAATCCAAGTAGTCGGTTACCACTCAAGTAGCGAAAGATGCGCTTAATTGCCTGCCAATGCTTGACACGTGGGCAATGCATAAACCTGCTCATCTGTGAGATAAGAAATTGAATATCTGGCCAAGAAATGCATAAGTAAATCAAGCATCCAAGCGCTTGCTGATAGAGAACAACATCAAATGCATCTCCAGCATCATGAAGACTCAATCGTAAACCTTTCTCCATAGGAGTGGCAATAGGTTTATAGTCTTCAAGAACAAAATGCTACAATAATTTGTCAATATATTTCATTTGACATAAAGCCATTCCACCACCAACTTGCATAAATTGAATACCCAAATAATGATGGAAATGTCCCAAATCATATATCTAAAATGAGGCATGCAGATCAGCCTTAAAATCAACAATATGTTTATCATGAGGACCAGTTAGCAGTATGTCATCAATGTACACAACAATGATCAAAAGCACATCATTAGCAGCTTAACATATAAGGTGCTTTCAGTTGGATTGTTCTCAGAACCATATGCAATCAAATAGGCATGTATCTTTTCATACCAAGCATGTGGTGCTTTTTTTAAACCATATAATGCCTTTCTTTAACCTGCACACTTGGTTTTCATGCCCTTTCTGCACAAAGCCACGGGGCTAAAAAATATACGCTTTTTCATGTAAGTCATAATTCAGAAATGCAGTTTTAAAGTCCAACTCATGTACATTCCAACCATGATGAGCTGCAAGTCCACAGATGCTACAAAGAGTAGTCATTCGGCATGTAGGTGCAAAGTTCTCATCAAAATCAATCTCTTTCGTGTGTGTAACCCTTTGCAACAAGCTTAGCCTTATACATGTTAACTATTCCATCAGATTTATGCTTCCGCTTGTATACCCACTTAGCGCCAATGGCCTTCTTGCCAAGAGGCAAGTCACATAAAGACGAAGTACCATTTTTCATGATAGCATCATATTCAAATTGCATTGTAACCATCCAATGTTCAAAATTTTGTGCTTCATCAAATGAAACAGACTCAATCTCATCATAGAGACTAGAGGCAGCCATAACATAGAAATCGGATGCAAAAGAGGCACTGTGAGAGCCTAAATGAGTACGATAAAATAGAGGTGCACCTAATTTGTTGTCACACAAAGTTTGCACTAGCCATTTTGGCATAGTTTTTGCCTCCTCAATATCAGCTCTCTCATCAATAAGTGCATCATGTAAATCTGCATAAAAAATAGAATGATCTCCATCATCACATAAAACTTGTAAAGGTTGAGAAATTGCCTCATTAGGATGAGTGCTAGACTATCCACCTATAAAAAGAGGTAGCAAATGGTATCATACATGTATTTGGAGCTAACAATTGTCTCCTTAGTACATGAATGTAATGGTTGAATAACATCTTCCCCAAAAACAACATCACGGATAAACAAAATGTGTTTAATATGTGGATGATATAGATGATAGCCTTTGCTTTCAAAACTATCCCCAAAAACAATACATCTTATTCCTTTATCATCCAAGTTTGTGCATTGTTGTTCAGGCACTAATGCATATGCCAAACAATAGAAAACATGCAGATGAGCAATAGATGGCTTGCGACCATGCCAAGCCTCATATGGAGTGATAGACTACAGCGCTTTAATGGGACACCTGTTAAGTACATATGCTACACACATGATAGCGTCAAGCCAAAAACTATATGGTAAAACCTGACACTTGACCATACACCTCGCCATCTCCATGAGTGACTTGTTCTTCCATTCAGCAACTCGATTTTGTTGAGGTGTATACTGCATTGTACACTAATGTTTTATCCCACGTTCAGCCATAAATGCATTAAAGTCAGAAGACATATATTCCCCCCTCGATCAAAACGGAGGGTGCCCATTTTACATGCCGACATATTTTGAGCCAAAACCAAATACTATTTAAAGCACATAAACACTTTGGACTTTGCTTTGAGTGGACATACCCATGCATGCCTGGAAAAATCATCAATGAAAGTCACAAAGTAAAGATAGTTCCCAAAAGAGGGTGTCTGCAATAGGACCACAGACATCACTCTGAACAAGTTGCAATTTCTAAGTAGCTCAAACTAAACCATCCTTTGGGAATGAGGAATGCTGCATTTTTTCCAAAATACAGCCTTTGCATACATGTTTACCGGGTGGCTCAAGTTTGGGCAAAGAGCACACCATTTCAGATTTCTGCAAGCATAGCAAACTAGTAAAAATTTAGATGACCAAAGTATGCATAACAAAGCTTTGCATCTGAAATGGCCTAAGAATCATGTACTACACATGCCAAATCATTCACAGATTTTTCATAGTCTATGAGCTTATACATCCCATGACATAAAATGCCAGAAGCAATAATCATGTCGTCATTTGACAGATCATGAATTGTATATCTGTCATCAACAAATTTCACAACCAAGCCAATCTTGGCTAAGGCTAAAACTCAGAACAGGTTCTTCTTGGTTCCTGGCACAAATAAAGCATTTGAAAAAGTAAAAGAACTATCATGAGCAGTAGTCAAAATGATCTTACCAACTCCCATGACAGGATAAGAGGAGTCGTTGGCGCATGGGACAATATTCCCCGTAGGGGTAGGCTCGAGTGAAGTGAAGAAACTACACTGTGAGCTAATATGTTTGGTTGCCCCACTATCAAAGTACCAAACATTTGAGTCTACTATAGACATACACTATTCAGGAGAAGATGGGTCAAAACTGTAAATAGTAGTAAACACCCATTCTTCATTCTGCACTAGATTAGCAGACTCTGTTTTTGGTGTAGAGGCTTCTGCAACAACCATTTTAGCCTCTTTTTTCTTTGCATCTTTAGTAGCTAGTTTTGGATAGTTCTTTATGATATGATCATTTCCTTTACAGTACTTACAAAAGAATTTTTGCTTTTCTGATTTCATTAGGGCAAAAAACGGCCAAAAAAGGGTTGTGTAAGGATTTCAATTAGTTGTGCTTAATCTAGATTAAAGTTATCAAATCATTTAAAAAATTCCATGTAAGCTCATTTAAAACGTATCTTATGCAAATTTCAAAGACAGAGAAACTCATGTGATAATCATGAAAAGTTTCTGTGATATCTTACACCTTGAAGTTTGTGCTCATCGAGCGTTCATCAAAATTTGAATTTTCCTCTTGTTCACGAACCTATATAATGTGCACTTTTTTACTCTACTTTCCATAGCAAGCTTGTTTCTCTCTTTCACATCATTTTAGACGCATTCGCGTCACTCTTCATAGCAGACCATGGAGAACCTCAACCCAAACACTCTCACGGAGCTTTCAACCAACCGAAATCATTCTGATAAGTTCCATATCAACATTGCAATTAGTCATGAGTATGCAATGGCAAGAAAGGTGTTCCAAAGGGCTCTTCAACCTTTTGAAGTGGATGGATTGTGAAAAGAAGGCAAAAAACATATCGACATATGGTCAGATGGATCTGTTTATTTGCAAGAAGTAGCCAGCAAAGCCCAAACTCTCAAGGGGAAGCAGGTCGGCCCAACCTTGGAAGAGAAAATCAAGGATGAGCAAATCCCAAAAACCGACTCAGAAGGGTTAACAGAGGTTAGAAGAAGAAGGAAAGCTAGCCCTAAGAGAATCTCAAGCCCAAAGAGACTTTCAAAGAAGACCTGCACACCAGAAAAGTCTCCCAATAACTTATACTACAACCTCAAGAAGGAGGTTAATGAGCTGGATTATCCGGGAGGGATCCGAGACTTTGCGGGCACAAGTAACTTACCCTTGGAGTGGCCTCCCTCTAATGAGGTCAATCAAGAGGACTACATAACTAGCAAAAAGAAGACAGATTCACCACAAGTAATGAGGACAATATGGACCATGAAAGTTCCTTCATTGGAACAACAATACTGAAAACGGCCTCTCCATCTCCCCCATAGGAGACCTCCCGCAAGAGGAAACAGTTGGCAAGTATGCCCTGGAAAAGCCCCCTTAAACCGAAAGTGCATGGCCGGGACCACCCTCCCTCAAGAAAGAGAGAAGACTCCAAGAGGAAAAAAGAGAAGTCCCACCCTCAAAATGAGGGAAGTGCAAGAAAATGATCATTGCTACACTAAACACTAGGGGGCTAACTGACCCCACAAGAGCCACCATTATTGGTCAATGGCTTCGTGACATAAGCTTAAACCCGGACTTCATTTGTCTTCAGGAGATTAAAATTGAAGGAGAAGGCCTTCAAAAAAGTTAAGGGTGTCTCTCAGTCCCATGTTTGGTTTTCCACAACCCATCAGCGTGGTTCTGGTGGAACTGCCATTGGTGTCAATCACTTTGGGCTAACAAGCTTGACTACACCAATGAAGACAAAAATCATAGGTGGATGGCAGTTATATTCAGCACCCCCTTCCAATTCTCCCTGATCTCTATGTATGCTCCAAATGAGGATGCTGCGAGGATCGATACTTGGTCCTCTTTGGACTTGTTTTCTCATAATTTCATGGTTTGTAGTGACTTCAATATGGTGGAAGACCCCTCTGATAGGTGGAACAACAAGGGATGCATCATTGATGGCCAGGAGAAAGACACATGGAACCAAACCAAACTGTTTTTTGATTTTGTTGAAGTCAAGGACTCGAATGGTTTTTCTTGGTCCAATCTTCAATTGGGTGGGGACTTGAGGAAAGCGAGACTCGAATGATGCTACATTTCGCAGAATCTCATCCATCAATGGGGACCTTCCACCCTAACACAACGAATCGACCTCACCATCTCAGACCATTACCCCATGGTGCTCACCTTCCCCTCTATCTAAAAGTCGCAAGGCACCTTGGTTTCATGCCAATCCATTTGTCTTCTCACTCCCCTCTATCCATCAAGAAATCACTAATGCTTGGCTTGAGGCCTTCATCGTCTGCACCTCCCTAGCCAAGTGTTGGAGAAATGCGGTGGAAAAGTCTCGTCAGATCTTGATTAGGACCACGAAGGTTCTCAAAACCATCCGTCAAAGATGTAGAGAAAACCTATACCGTCGACTCCAGAGCCTCGAAGAAGAAGTTAATAAAGGGAAGATTCAATCTCAGAAGGGACTCCAAAACATCAGAGGAAGATTAAGATACGAGGAGGAGATCAAAAGGAAAAATATTCAAATTTATTTTACGGAATAGTGGGCTGGTAAGGCAGATAGACCTTCCAAAGAGATGTGCAATATTCTCAGAAGAAAACAAATTAAAGACGAGATCCCACTACTGCTTGACAAGAATGGGCTGGAATGTAAGACATAGGAAGAGAACAGGGGCATTCTAGAAGCACACTTCACAAGTCTCTTGGGTGGTGTTTGTCCCCTCTCCCCCCATAGGCGGGATTGCATGGCCACCATCTCTCAAACTTCCTTGCATAGAATCCCATGCAACCTGAGCGCTCTACTTGATGCTACCATTTCTGAACAAGAGATCCTTGAAGTTATTAATTCGCTTCTCAAAAGCAAGAACCCAGGGCCTGATGGGCTCACTAACGAATTCTTTAAATCATTCAAATATGTGGTGGCCACCCCCTTGCGTCTTGTTTGGCTTTAGGCACTCGAGTTTGGTGCCCTTCCCGCTTATCTCAACAACGACATCATCAAACTTATTCATAAAAAAGGAGAGAACAGAATTGAGAATTGGAGACCTATCACAATGCTTCAAACCGGATATAAGATTCTTGCTAAAGTCATTGCCAACAGGATATCGTGCCATTTAGACTAGGGGCTCAGCAAAGACCAAAAAGGCTTCATTAAGGGAAGGTCCATATTGGAAGCCATCATTGATATCTGGGAAGGTGTGGACTTCGTTGAAGAATCTAAACAAGACATTGTCTTCCTCAAGATTGACTTTGAAAAAGCATACAACAGATTGGAATGGGACTATATTTTACAATCGTTGAAAGACCTCGGGTGTAGTCAGAGATTCCTCAGCATGATTTCCACTCTCCTTGGTAATGCTTCGACCAAAGTCAATGTCAATAGGCAACTTTCAAAGGCAATTAAACTAAAATGATCCATCACGCAAGGTTGTCCATTGGCCCCGCTACTCTTTGCTATCACCACGGAAGGACTTAGCTAACTTGTGGAGCGACAAATGGAGCTTGGTGGCATAAGAGGCATCACTTTGCCACATAACTCTGGGCAAATGACCTTGAGGCTATTTGCGGATGACACAAATGCCTTTGTTCACAATGACGATACCAGTCTGGAAACCTTTTGGTGGTGCCTCGACACTTTTTGTGAGGCCTCTAGGTCTCGAATAACCATTCAAAGACCGCATTCAAGGTTATCAAAGGGAATCAACCCAATCTCCTCACTCTCCAGGGATGCCAAAGCATTCATTCGGGTCAAAGTTCTCGCCAGACTTAATAATAAACTTAACTATTGGAGGGGTTTGCAAATTAATCTTGTTGGTCAGGCCATGGTGATCGACACATTCCTCATATCCTCAATCATATACTTTCTCTCTTGCTGGAGACCGAAGGATCAAGAATTAGCCAAATTGGAAAGTACTTGTAGGAACTTCCTCTGGACTGGGGACCAGAACAAGAGGGGAGTACCTAAAATCAAATGGTCCATATGCACTAGCCGAAAGGAGAGTGTAGGTCTGGATATTATGGGAGAGTAGGCCAAGGCCGAACTTCCTTTATTTTAAAAAAAAACATCATGGATCAATATCACAAAATGAAAAAGATTACATTCCAAAGAAAGCCTTAATATTGCAATGTCTTTTATTTCTTTGAGAAATAAACATGTCTATGTACGTACATTTCATGATGTAATAAGCTTTGAAAAGAAATATGTCTATGTATGTACATCTTTTTTGAGTCTTCTGAAAGAGCTTGAATTTGGAAAATCTGCCTTCAAAGAGCTTTTTGATTGATTCTTGAGAAGACAATTACAAAAGAGCTCATGCAAAATATTATCATAAGATAAGTAGGACTTTCACTAGAGAAAAACAGATCATGGATCAATAAGGATTAATATTAGGATCAATTACACAAAAAAAGCCTACATGCTTCATATTTGGAATGTCTTGTGTCCCTTTGGGCAATAAATATGTGTATCTATGTACATTTCATGAGTAAAGCTTTGAAAAGAAATATAGTTAATCCTTCTTGAGTATTTTAAATGAGCTTGGCTCTGGCAAATCTCCTCTGTATTTGAGGTACTCTTTTCTCCTATAGCCAGCAATACTTTTAACGTCTGACACCCCTGCAGCCATTGCATAGCTTGATTAACAAAGGAAGTAGCCTTCCCTTGAAGCATTGAATCCTGGGGCGTATCCCAAAATTTTAAATGCAGCTATTCTTTCAAGTAGCAAAACTATGTATGCATTAAAGGGTATTGAAGTAAAACCCATGTATCTTGAAAGATTCCTCATGGAGGATAGTGCAAAATCTGGGTCTTCACTATAGTGCTTATCAGTAACACAAAATAATTCTGGATTCAATTTCGCAAGATAGTGGATCACTTAATGAATATCTACCTTTGCCTTTCCTTTCTCCTCTATGATTTTCCTTGTTCCCCTCCCCCTGCCAAGGTAGTTGTCTTCATCCAATATATAACTGTGGAAAAAATCAAAAAGCTAGGTGAGAAGAAGTCCAAGGAAAATTTTAAATTCATAGAAATAATTGGAAACACAAGCAAAAGCAAAGCATGAGACATGACCGATTCAAACGATTAGGGTCATCAGAGAATATCGGATGGGGCTAATCGCTTGCATCGTTCGTGTTCGATTAGTCAACCTAAACTTTATAGAAACATATAATTAATGTTGAAAATAGTATCTATACACACAGTAAGATGTTAATTATCAATGTTGGATCCAAGTCATAGACACGACCGATTCAAGCGATAAGACTCATCGGATATTCTCTGAAGACCCTAATCGCTTGAATCAATCACCTCAAACACATCACACAAAACATTGTATTACATACCTTGACCTCATCTTCCTCCTCAATGAGCTCTTTTGAGTCAATAGATATGGTTCCTTTGTCCTCAGCAATGTCCAAAAATGAATAGCCACACCCAAATGAGTATATACCAAGATCCTTCTATTTCTGATCAAAGTCTTTCTCATCAAGTGTTGGCTTCTCTGAAATAGCTCGTTCAAAGGAGCTTGAAAGAGCTTCTGATGAATCTTGGAATTCTTCATTTGACAATGCTAAATCTAGATGCAGAAATTATTCTTTCTTTCTCCTTTCTCATTGATAGATCTCCTTGCAACTTCCTCTGACTCAGCTATAACAGCAAGGCAATAGTCTTCCTTAGGTTGAAGAGTTCTTGAATGTAATAAAGTGGAATAAATTCCTTTCCAGAGATGAAATAATATGGTAGATTTAGAAGAAGAAGGGACTTCTAAGAAATTTCACATTTTCAGTTGGATCCCTCACAGCAGTCTCTGCTTTAAAAGTAGCCACATAAAAATTCTTGATCTACTCTTCTTTTGCTTGGAGATTGATCCCTTCAACAATCTCCATACTTTTTGAGCTTCCCTCAACTGTTAGCTCAAGGAATGGCTCTTTCTCATCAACATGAACACATTCTTCCTCCTTGCCATTTGACATTTCATCAAGCCATATCAAGAAGGCAATGCTTAAGGGGAGCAAAAAGAAGTCCCTTTCATGCTCTAGGCATAAATCTAGCTTTCCTGGCAAAGGGGATATCCTTTTGCACTTTCTAGTGATGTTTGCCCTATCCAATGGATCCTTTCCAAAGATGTGTGGATGGATATAGGCTTTTGCAGAGATAGTAAGCTCCTTTCCATTGGCCAAACCAAGGAAGCTCTCTCACTCATCCCTCATAAAGGTTTTCATTTTCTCAAAAAGTACTTCAAAATCTATCTTGGGATTGAATATCCTCATCGCATCTGGAAAATAATCCACTGTTAAACCCTCGAACCATGAAATCCAGTAGTTTCTCAAATGGAGAAACACTTAGGATCACATTCTTTTCCTCCATCTCAGCTCTAGTTATTCTAGTGTGCCCTAGTGGAGAACACAACAGACGCGAGCAAAATAAGCTAGTCAAATGTCGGTCAAACGCGTGTAATCGCTTCTATCCATTAGGGGAAAAAATGAGCACTGCATGGGACTTGTAAGGATTTGGATTAAAAAGCTTAGTCTAGGAGATTAAGGGACCTTGCAAAACCACTAGTAGTATTGTCGAATAAAATAATGCTTCATAAAAGGTTGTATTCGAATTCTAAAGATGAACAAATTTTGGCCTTTGGATGCCTCAAATCAATGGCCCATATTTAATTGGATGTATCTCTAGTGAGAGAAGGTCTGACAACTTAATGATGAAGACTAGCAACTCATACACTTTTTTCACTCTCTCTGCACATTTTTTGTCCCTTAGATCAAGAGAGATCCAACGGCATTGCACAATTTGGGCTGATCGCAATTTCGGAGCAATTGTGAGCCATCGGATGGGTCCAAGATTAGAGGGTGGACAACAAAAGGTGCCTTTTGATGTCGGGGCCTCATTCTCAGCCATTAGATCCTTTCTATATCCGATGGTCCACATTTTAGGCACCCAAACTTTCTTGGTTTCAAGCAGATGCGTCCGATCTGAAGCTCGATCCAAGGGTGTAGAATTGATGGCGCATTTTTTAAGATGAATCTAATCCCAACCATTGATAACAAGAGCAATCCAAGGGTCCAAGTTCATTGGCACCTTGACTTTTGCTTTTCCACCTCATCCCTTGGATCATTGAATAAATCTAAGGGCTCTTATTGATTGTGAAGCATTCCAAAACCATTCACAAAGCTAAAACCACGAGTTTTAGGTGGTTTTTGTATCTTTGACCACACAAAACCAAGGGAAGCCTATGCCTAGTCTATGCGGTTAAGGGAGTAGACTATGGCCACCACCCTCTTCTCATTGGTCCATCATTAATCAGCCCTTGAGCTAAAAGGCCCAAGAAGGGTTCATTTTTCCCCTAATGCAGTCATATCGATTATGAAGCATGCAGGGTGATGAAGAGAGAAATTCTATGAAGGTTAAAAATATGAAATGGTGAAGGGGACTAGTATTTATAGTCAAAGAGGATTGGTTAACACCACACGACATGGACCAATAAGTGAGTGCCACGTGGCAAACAGATGTTACGAATCGCAATGGCTAGATGATGTGGCCCACTCAAATGATGCCACATGGCATTGTTAACATTGGGATTACTAATGGCTAGATGACATGGACCAATCACCAACGGTCAACTCATTCCAAAGACCTATTTGAGCACCTCTATTCACTTTTTTTCATTTTTTTCTGAACTCCTTGCTAGCATCGACTTGCCATTGCCTTCAACTTTTTTACGTGCTTTTCAAATCTTTCCATAGACCACATTTTGTGTGAGGTATGATGGCTCAGAGAAGCTTGTACACGATCGATCCAAGCGATTAGAGGCATCGGGAAGTTTCGGATGCCCCTAATCGCTTGGATCAGTCGTCATGATCAATCATTTTACAACATGACTGATATAAGCAATTAGGAAATCCGGGGATTTCCGGATGACCCTAATCGCTTGCATTGGTCGTGTTTCTTGAATGTAGAGTGCTTTATGAAAGCTTTTTTACATTAGTTTTTTTGCTTTTTAAATTTCTTCTGTTACCATGTTAAGTCTTTGAGGGAGATACGAAAGGCTCAAAAGTATGTAGGACTCCTAATCCCTAGACTTCCTTTCATGAGAGTTGTTATGAAAATTTTAGCCAATCTCTATTCACAATTATATTTTTCATAACCCATATCCTCTTGGAATTATGTGCCATATTCTTGTGCCACATAGTACCTAGGAAGATTAATGTAAAATAGTATTTTTCAACTAGTTTAAGTAAGCCAAGCTGATTGATACATTGGTAAAGGATGGTGCATCAAAAGTGTCATCCTGCATATACATAACATTGATAGGCATAGTGTCATGAAGTCAAAGATATTCAAAGTCTAAAAATCAAAAGGAGAGAAAATCAATCAAAACAAATATTCTTCTTAATCTTGGAGGTACCTTGTCCCACTAAAAGTACACACACACACACGTGTATGTATGTATGTATGTATGTATGTATGTATGTATGTATGTATGTGTGTGTGTGTATGTATGTATGTATGTATGTATGTATGTATGTATGTATGTATGTATGCATGCATGCATGTATGTATCTATATATATATGTATGTATCTATGTATATATGTCTCTCTCTCTCTCTCTCTCTCTCTCTCTCTCTCTCTCTCTCTCTCTCTCTCTCTCTCTCTCTCTCTCTCTCTCTCTCTCTCTCTCTCTATATATCTATCTATCTATCTATCTATATCTATATATATATATATATATATATATATACATATATATATATATATATACATATATATATATATATATATACATATATATATATATATATATATATATCTATATATATATATATACATATATATATATATATATATATATATATATATATATATATATATACACACACATACTAGAATGTACAAAGATAAGTACCCTCTTAGGGCAATAGGCGTTTATACAAGCCCGAGTAAAAAACCTCTTAAAGAGGAAAAAAAGATTGCTGGCCATCCTAGAGTGTTCACACACATCACTACCTAAATGTATCAACAAATACCCCCCTGGGAGTGATGCAGTGAACAAGGAGCTGGCACTCATGTATATGGAAGTGTTAAGCTATGCGGAATCAATCCACAGAAGGAAGTAAACCCAAAGCTTTGCAGAAAGCTTCAACTTCTCCCTAGGCAGAGCCTTCGTGAGAAGGTTTGCAATGTTCTCCTGTGTGGGCACATATGCCAAGCTGATCTCTCCAGTAGAGAACCTCTCCCTAACATAATGATAATGCACCTCAATGTGCTTAGTGCGAGCATGGAACGTTAGGTTCCTCGCAACTGCCAATGCGCTCTCACTGTTAGTGAAGATGGTGGTGGCAGAAGACTGATCAACTTACTTAGTGCCAATGGCCTTCTTGCCAGGAGATAAGTCACATAAAGATCAAGCACCATTTTTCATGATAGCATCATATTCACATTGCATTGCAACCATCCAATTTTTAGAATTCTATGCTTCATCAAACAAAACATGTTCATTCTCATCATAGAGACTAAAGGCAGCCATAGCATAGCAATTTGATGTGAAAGAGGCACTATGAGAGCTTAATCAAGTACGACATGACAGAGGCGCATCTAATTTGTTGTCACGCAAAGTCTACACTAGCCATTTTGGCATAGTTTTCGCCTCCTCAATATCAACTCTCTCATCTACAAGTGTATCATGTAAATCTGCATCAGAAATGAAATGATTTGCATCATCACATGAAACCTGCGAAGGCTACGAAGTTGCCTCAGTAGGACTAGCACTAGACAGTCCAACTATAAAAAGAGGCAACAAAGTATCATACATGTCTTGGAGCTAACAGATGTCTCTTTCGTACATGAAAGAAAAGGCTGAATAGCATCTTCCACAAAAACATCATAGCTAACCAAAATGCATTCAGTCTGTGGATGATACAGATGGTAGTCTTTGCTTTCTGAATTGTATCCCATAAAAACACATTTTACTGCTTTATGTTGTTCATGCACTAATGCATATGCTAGACAACCAAAAACATGCAGATGAGCAACAAATGGCTTGCAACCATGCCAAGCCGTATATGGAGTGATTGATTGCAGTGCTTTAGTGGGACACTTGTTAAGTACATATGATGCACACGATAACTTCAAGTTAAAAACTATATGGTGAAGCTTGACTCTTGACTATACACCTCGCCATCTCCATGAGTGATCTGTTCTTCAGTTCAGCAACTCCATAATGTTGAGGTGTATATGGCACTGTACACTGATGTTTTATCCCACATTCAGTCAGAAATGCATTAAACTCAGAAGACATATATTCCCCCCCTCGATCAGAATGAAGGGTGCCCATTTTACATGCTGATAGATTTTTAGCCAAAACTAGAAACTGTTTGAAGCACATAAATACTTCGGACTTTGCCTTCAATGGATAAACCCAGGCATGCCCGGAAAAATCATCGATGAAAGTCACGAAGTAAAGATAGTTCCCAAAAGAAGGTATTTGCATAAGACCACAAACATCACTATGAACAAGCTGCAAAATACAGCCTTCACATACATGTTTATTGGGTGCCTCAAGTTTGGGTAAAGATAATACCATTTCAAATTTCTGTAGGCATAGCAAACTAGCAAAATTCAGATGACCAAAGCGTGCATGCCAAAGCTTTGCATCTGACATAGCCTGAGAATTATGTACTACACGTGTTGAATCATTCACAGATCTTTAATAGTCTATGAGCTTATACAGCCCACGACATAAAATTCAAGAAGCAATAATCATATCGCCATTTGACAGACCATGAATTGTACTCTTATCATCAACAAATTTCATAACCAAGCCAATCTTGGCTAAAGCCAAAACTAATAACAGATTCTTCTTGATCCCTGGCACAAATAAAGCATCTAACAAAGTGCAAGAACTACCATCAGTAGTAGTCAAAATGATCTTATCAACTTCCATGATAGGATAAGAGGAGTTGGTGCATGTGACAGTATTCCATGTAGGGGCAAGCTCAAATGAAGTAAAGAAACTGCACTACGAGATAATATGTTTGGTTGCCCCACTATCAAAGTACCAAACATCGGAGTCTACTGCAGACACACTAATCAAGAGAAGATGGGTCAAAACTGCAAACAGTAGTAAGTGCCCATTCTTCATTCTGCACGAGATTAGCAAACTCTGTTTTTGGTGTAGAGGCCTCTGCAACAACCATTCAAGCCTCTTTTTTCTTTGCCTCTTTTGCAACCAATTTTGGATAGTTCTTTATGACATAATCGTTTCCTTTACGATACTTACAATAGAATTTCTTCTTTTCTGATTTCTTCTCATCTTTGTCTTCCTTCGAATGTGCAACATTTGCAAATTTCTGCTTACTAATAAATGATCTCCATTTACCTTTTCCCTTCTGACTAGCCAAGAAAGCTTGATCTTCAATATGCATATTGGACTAATTCTACCTAAACTGATCTTCTTGCAATAGAGCAGAGTCTAACTCCTCAAATGACAAGGCATTTGGATTGCCTTTCATCATCAAACAAAGAGTAGAAGCAAAACTCTGATATGAATCAGGAAGACCATTCAAAATGGTCTACCAAGTAAGCTATGTGGTATAACTTCATCAGCAAAAATCAATTGTTCCTTCAAGTCTTTGATCTTTGTATCGCCTTCATTCATATGCTCACTCTCCAACTGTTTTCAGAGGTAAGCAACAAGAGCCGCATTCCTAGCCTGGTACAATGTGGTAAGTGTATCCTTAGCATCCTTAGTTGTTTTGCAAGAACGAATGTGAGGAATAATGGCATGTTTGACAAAAAGGCTATCAATGCATGTGCCTGAGCATCTCTACCATCCAAACGAATTTGCTCTATAGTAGGTGCAGTAGAAATCGCAGCACAAACAAGAATCTGAAGAATATCAACATCTTCAATGCCATGTGCATCAACTTCAACATGTGTATTTGCATGTGTAAAAGAACGTTTTTCAATATCGTGCACAATGTTCCAGTCCTTTTGCAACCAATACATGTCGCATCATATAAGCCCACAATGGATAATTGGTACCGTCCAACGTATCCTCAACAACCAACATACGGAATACATCACTGCTTTCAACCATGGCCACTGACTAAAATACCCTGATGCAAAAAAAATAATTGTATCCGAAAAAGTTGAACTGAAGTACCCTAACGAGTTCTGCTAGACCTGTAACAGACTTCGAGTTCCTTATACTGACGAACCAAAACTTGTAAAGGGAAAGTGGAATAAATTCCACTACTAGAGATCTTTCCCTTAAATGAGACTAGAGAGACAAAGAGAGAGTTTCACTCACTTTTAGATTATCTCAATAGGAATGGCACTCTTCTATCGAGATAATAGAGAAATCAATTAATCATCGTGGTTAGATCGAGTCTCACATGGATACTTTAAAGAGTAGTTATGTTTATTTCTAGTGATGATCCTTGACTAGATGAGATGATCTAGTTATTGATATTTGCAAGACTGGGAGTAGAGTTATAAATCCTCTCTTTAGGGTTTCTAAGAGATAGGGATAGATCTAACCTATTAGGGTATCGAACTCTTAGTTGATATTACATGATGAGGATGATGTGTGGTACCAATTAAGAGGATGGGTACTTATGGATTATGTGAATCTCCAAGGGAATGCTTTTGCATTCATATGGCAAACTATTAGGGAAGAGAATATTTTAGAGTTTGCACTAGTACCCATAGACACTCTTTCGATAGAATTAAGTCCAAAGTAATGGATAACAAACCGACGACTTCTTGGTTGGTAGAATGTAGAGATTGCATTTTACTACCAAGAATTGTCAAATGGATTTGGGGTCACTTGTTATGGGACCTTGTTCTATATTTCACAGGATTTTATGGTTTACTGTCTCCATTATGATAAGGTCAAGCTTACAAGCTTGGCACTTTACACTTGCTTCTTATACTATTACTCCATAGAGTATACATCATATGGACTTAGGTCAT